>VCRD01000066.1:246083-365154 GCA_006783055.1 Trinorchestia longiramus | reverse complement strand
GGAACTTGGGTATCTACAACATGGGACTTTGGTATCAAACCAAGAATGGGCTAAACGGCTCGTTTCTATTGCCTTATTCTATTCTTATCAGAGAATCAACTACTAACTCGTTTGAGTCAAATAGTTTGAAATGCGCTGTACGAGCGCTTTCTTCATTAATCCATTATGTAAATTGGTTCATGCATTGAGCCTGGAAAAATGTAGAAAAGGGTTTTAATTTACTGTTATGGTGCTTAAGATTAATATTTTTTATCAATTAGTTATGAGAAGAGAAGTAATACCATTACCAGCAGCTAATTATAATCATATCCATACTGTGAAATTTCATATTAAGTCTCACTAAATATTTCGACAGCCTGAAAGACATGAACAGAATTTAAGTTCATTTCTAAGTTCTATGGAAAACGTAGTATAATTTACTAAACTTTACATGCGAATTTTAAAGCAGAAAAAACGCATGACCACCATAAAAGCATAAAAAATAAATTTTTATTTTTATGTTCCACTAACAGTCCTTAAAATTATCATTCAATTTCCATTTATTTTTATGATTAAAAAATAAGGGTATTCGCAGTATTCGTCATCTGTTGTACAAAATTACCATGATAAATAAGAGGCAGCGTCGGAAATAGACCCCATAAATTATTAAACACGGCATGAGCTCGCAATCAAGGATGTGATCGAATTACTCCCTGATTCTGCTCTCAGAATTCGCATGTCGACCTCGTCAGAGTGAAGCAGATTTGAGAGGCTGAGTGGCTTCTTGGAACAATAATGAGATTTGAAACTTAACCAACGGAGCAATAAAATTTACAGCATTAGATTTAAATGAAGTATAGTTGCAAGTGGAGAGAATTTGGCAAGGAAATGAAAGGCTCCCGTTGTGATATATAATGAATCGTATTTTCAGGCTTGAATATCAGGGATTTGGAAAGCCAATCAGATTGGACATAAAATATTTGAGAATTGTTTTCAGTATCGGTATATCTCAGATGAATGCATGTATTAAAAGGATACGAGACTGCCATTCTTTCCTTCTAGTACTTTTAAAACAATAATCAAGGGAAACAATACTAAGTTTTGATACATTACTTGATAAGAAGTTTTACCAACGGTAAATAAAATAAAACATGAGACCCTGAAGGGCCTCCCAGAACAGAAAAATATTGTATTTAACCACTGTTTAAAGATACAAGAGGCCAATTATGAGATATTCCTGAATTGGTGCCTCTTTATAAGAGGAAATTGTTTTCACAATATTCTTATAGCTTCTGTTAGTGAGACCCAAGATACAACTGATGTTTAGAAGGGAGTAGAGTAAACTAACGTCAAGATCTCGCAGTCCTCATCACGAGGCAATTGATGCAACTCATGACCAGATTTGAGGGAGTGCTGTGATCTCTTTCCCTGGTCAAATACTCGTATACAGGACTGATCAATGGAGATTTGTGACGTGATTTTGGTTGAATTTAACCCTACCGGGTGGGCCGAAAAAAATTGAACAAACCCTAAATCTAAATTCTGCCTTAGGTACCTCATGAACTTTTTGACCAAAGTGAGCAAAATTTTCAGGCAATAAAAATACCGGTCTAATCTTCCGTTTTATTCAACATAACTGCCATCCGCTGCGATGATGGTCTCGAAATGCGCCTGAAGGTTTTGCAGGTCTTGACAACGTAGTCCGTGTTCATGGTCATCTACACCCAATTAATGAATACTTTAAGAGTATTGAGGTTTGGGGGGCGAACGCAATTTGTAAACAATTTGTACTGTAAGTTATATTTATTGCATGCACATTTAACTTTTCGAAATTGGTGCTCTTAATATATTTCTGCAAATCTTCGTGCTCGAACATGTTGTATCATTACAACTTAACAAGTTGTTTTAGTAATTTAATAGTCTTCATTATATCATTTATTCAATATTTTTAACCATCTTAACCAGGTGATTATATACATTAACAAAGCTCTCTTTTCAAGCATTCACAAAACATCCTGTGTAACAGACCTGTTGGTACAATATCTATGACATTACGTATATCAGCGATGCAAAGTCTACTTTGAAAATTAGGAGATGTAGTTATGAAGTTTAGTAAATAAATATCAAGCAGAAATTTGATTTCCACTATGATTAGACTTAAAGTAGCTACGAAATCGAACACAGTTCTACCACATTTCCAGATTTTTTCCATCAATTTGGAGTAATTATTCGTATGTTGAAACAACGACCAGAGAAATTGAAAACCCTTTGAAAATTGTATTTTAAATAACAATTTATATTCGTGTTCACTTTCTTGTTTTTAACGTGGTCTTTAGTTTTTCTCTTTCTATATGGCGAAGGCAAACTCAGTTTAGTTACTAAGGCAAAGATAACTGCAGTGTCCGTTTGTACCTTAGCAAAGATAATATTTAATTCAGCACGTGGAATCCCTCTTTAAATTCTGTTAATATGAGATATTCTCCAGTGCCTCAAGTTAAATAGTAAAACCTATGTTTAGAACCTGTTTTTTACCAAAGTAATGATTGAAATTTAAATTAACCAAATAACAAAGGGCTCCCCAATTTGAAACAATGATTACAGGGTTAACCAGCTAGCTCTAATAGTCCGAGTTTACTGAGATACTAGACTAATAATCAAAATAATAATTAGACATTGGACAATAGACTAGACTATTGTCTTTTGATTTCCATCGATGGCCAAAATGATACCTCACATTGATTTATTTTTCACGGTCAATGCATGGTCTTCTCGTATGTCGAACTCAAGTTTCTCATGCAAATTACTCCCATGCATTGTACATCCGGCGTCCACCGTTAGGCCGTCCCTCAAATACAAGTCTTTGTCTTGTTGACCAATTAAATCGAGCCTCAAATGTTTGCGATATTAGCCTGAAATAACTTTTAACTTGAATCTATTTCAGCTTTTCAATATCCTTCAATAGAATTTCTGATCAATTTGGTCGTTCATTGTATTTGAATCTTTTGAAAAGTCTCGCTGATTCATCAAAGCAGTATTTACACATCAATGCTGATATGTTTCACTTAATAATTTTAATTTCAGCCGACAGGAATCACTTTTTAACTTTTTGCTGAATTTGGGAGCAGTATTCTCAGTGTTTGTTGCCAAAAATAAGGTATATTTCATGCGTGTCAGGCTGTTAACGAAGCGCGGCCGTAACGAGAGGTCAGGTTTCGTCCGCTCCTTGTGTTCCGACGGAATAAAGACAGCAACCACATCACCAAAAAAGAAACAAAAAGAGAGTGAGGGAGAGAGAGACAAAGACTAGAATTCATGCACCTGGACCTGAGTCGAGTTATCGAGCGCCTGTAATCGATGCTGCTGCATGCCGAACATAAGCAAGAAATTTTAAATTCATCTCAGCACCGAAGAATCAAATGCATCACATAGTCCGTGAAGTTGAACAGTTAGCCAAATTACAGATAAATTGCCATTTTAAAAAATACTGGGGACATAAGTTACTGTTAGAGTGATTGCTTAGATCAAAATAGCAACTTCAAAAACTCCGTTCCATCTTTTCAGAATTTCAGAAATTCAAAATATATTGGGATATTTAATTGAGACCCTACGTACCGTCACATTGCATTCTAAAAACGTTTTAGCTCTAAATAAAACGTAATATCGACCAAGGCACTTTTATATAATCATTTGAATAATCTACGTAAAAGTCATACAGAAATATGTGTACTTGCTAAATAATCTAATTTTTGAAATAAGACTCGGTTGAAGTTGCCTTGAGACATCCAGGAGTTTCCATGAAACAAGAATCATTCTTTTATTCATCAAATTGATGCTTGATTATCAGTGCCCAAGAAAGTTACGGACAAGAGGAAAGCTTGTAAGCTAGCGGGTTTTCTTGATTTTCAACATCTTCAAACGCGTGATAATTCGAAAGCTGAGCTAACGTCACTTAACCCTTTCGGTACCATGATGCAAACATCAAAACCTTTTCAACATATTTAGCATCAAATTTAAAAAAAGATGAGTTGTGATGTTTTACTGTCACTGCATTGTCCTGATCAAACTGTAGCTTGCACTGCCCTACCAGCGTTTGCACAGACACACGTGTTGCTCAGCATCTTAATAAGCGAAAAATGACTGCGGCTACCAGAGATGCCGTCAGTACCGAAAGGGTTAATCTTGACTCTTTATCTAATAATGTATGATGCTCTGGTAACTGTTTTTTGCTTCAGAGTACTGAACTTTAAATGACCCAAAATTATTGCTTGCGATTTAAACTCATGAAATTTGAGAGAGTGGGCTCTGATGCAGGTCCTTCGACAAAATGTGACAGCAGAAAATAGATCAAACGCAAATTCGCTCAACTAATACAAATCAAACGCTTGATCACAATCACAGGATGTACTCCGTTCTCTTTGAAAAGTTGTCAGCCAGCAAACACGCAGAAATGTTAAGATTTGTTTGTTGTAGAGAATGACGGTCTTAGAGAGCCCTGCTGTTTACTATACGTTGTAGATTATGAGTAATTTTTGTTTTCTTGACTAAGGATGTTTAACACAAGAGAAAATAGAAAGAAATGGGAAATTAAATTTTAAATGAGCTGACAAATACGACTTAACCAAGATTTTTTGTACAACAGAACTGCCTAAGGCCCAGCTCATCTCGATGAACGGCTTTGTGAAATGAAACATGGTGGTTTTTCCGTAAATTTCTTCTGAAACTTCTAAACGTTACTAACTTAAGGCCCTCGCTTCTTTATGAGAGAATTTGATGCATTCATCGATAAAAATGGAAAGTTTCTAGTCCTTTAATAGTAAGAAATTGAATTTAGTTAAAAAGCTCTTGTGGTTACCGGCCACTGCTGGATTAGCTGCAAGGCCATGCCTTCTCTAAAAGTGTGTTGAAAACTGCTGCGTTTTTTAATGTATACAAGTTCTAACACACACAATTAGTTTTGTGAAACAATGACAAGATTAGTTCAATTTCGAGGTCTAGTTTTGAAAATATAACTAAGGAATTTCTGAAATTTTGTTAGGCTCATATTTATTTATTTATGTAGCTTAATTTTACGCGTACAACTTGAAATTATTTCATCCCATTCAATGATGTTGAATCTACACAATTGTTGAAGGCAAATATAATCTTTCATCACCTTAATATCTCGCAATGCTTTTCAGTTCAGAGCTAAGCTAGTCAAGAGAAAGCTCTCAAGTTCATGGGTTCAACACCACGGAAAACGAATTAAAATCAAACCAAGGAACGTTTTTGATTGAAGAGATCAGAGTTGCGAAGTTGTGAGTTGATTTTCGATGAGAGTAGCTGAAAAGAATGTCACTGATTTTTCAGCACTTGAAACTGCTTTTTAGTAAAGAGCATATCTTGCGCTGCTTCTTGTATTAAAATTGCCCTTAAGATTGAACAGCTTGAATGAAGTGAAAATTGATAAAAAATTCGAGGCGACCTCAGCGCATATTTCACTCTGCATGCATACGAACGAAGCATCAAAGCTTCCATGAGAAAACGTTCTAAATTTTCATCCATCAACTTTGGTGTTGCATTTTCAAAAGCGCGGCACGCTCGCCCTACGTTGCTCATCATTTTTCTGATACTTCTGGACGCACTCGTGCAAAGCTGCATTCGGAATGCCACGGAGCTTCGCTGGGAATTTTGCTTGATAGCTTCAATTGACCAAAAACGAGGCCTCTCAGCATTGATTCCAGTTAGGAAAGCAAAAAAGCCACCTGCTGGTGCCAGATCTACAGAATACAAAGCAAGGGAAAGAACCGCTTCTGACTTTTTGTTAAGAAATTCTGAATGAAAAAGCGGGGGTGAATTCATACGTGACTTCCCGTAGTCAATTATTATTTACAATTTTTACTCTCGTCTATCAAGTAATTTCTGCTTGGCTGTCTTGCAGAGATTTCAAAAATATACAATTGCTTACATCAGTAATTTTTTTACAGAAATTTATGCAATAAGAAGCCCTGAAGGCATGTAAAAATTTGTTAAATATTCACTATGTGAAAACTTTCATTAAATTCTTTTTATTCTCCTAATAATATAAACAATCTAACTTCACCGGATGAAAAAATGTAAAATAATAAAATAATGATTCAATAAATATCCAAAAAATTATGATGATAATGATATTGCACTACGAAAGTTTTCACCCTTACTGGGAGGGTAATATTTTTCTTGAAAAGAGGATATTAATAAAGAAGAAGAAGAGGCCCCTCACTTCTTCCACTTCATAAGAGTAGGATATTACTGAAGAAGAAGAGGCCTCCTCTCTTCTCCCTCTTCATGAGAGTAGGATATTACTGAAGAAGAAGAGGCCTCCTCTCTTCTCCCTCTTCATGAGAGTAGGATATTACTGAAGAAGAAGAGGCCTCCTCTCTTCTCCCTCTTCATGAGAGTAGGATATTACTGAAGAAGAAGAGGCCTCCTCTCTTCTCTCACATTCAAGGTTTTGCGCTTCTGAGGAAGGATTCAATGCATGCCAGTATTGTTAGACTAAAGTCTGTTAATTCAATTTAAGACACATATACTTCCTCATATTTTTCAATGCACTCATTTTTAATATTAAAAACAACTTAGAATTTATTGGTTTATCCAACATAAAGCAACGTTTGCCTCACAGGTACTAAAAAGATGATATGCGTTTCGTGTACCTTGCCAGAAGCAATTGCATTTAGTTTTCTCAAGGTAGCACTGTTTTTTGTGCATAAAATACTGATCGTCTTCCAATACTCACTTCATCATAGGCAAGCCACTGTTTAGTCACTAATAAACTCGGCTGCGGTTAATGGCTTTCGTATGAAAATTACTATGGACATTTTGACGGAGCAATTATTTCTACTATTTCGCCGTCGATATTGAAGCTGGCAAAGGCAGCTCGTTAAAAGTATCGTAAGCTCAAGGCTGACGGTCAAAAATTTTCTCATCAACGTCTTCTGAAGTTGGTGGACTTGCACCTAAAGCTCTCTGGTTCGACCTCATGAGTGATATTGCTAGTATAGAAGAGATAAATGATGAACATGAAAACTTCTCTACTTATGCGACCTAATGTAAGATGAAGGTTGTTTGGAGCTGTGTAGTTAAGAAGCGTTAGCGACTAAGCTGTTTTCAACACAAATGGAACAAGTTGAAGACGATTTACGCAAAGGACTTAAAATTTTATTGCGTCATCATCATCAATGGTCGGCCATAATCGGGCGTCGTTTAGCACGTAAGAGACCGTAAAATGGCCTAATTTCTTGTCTATCGAGACTCCGAAGGTTCTTAAGTGTTTCGATGGTGCTTATCGAGTCTAGATTTCAGACTTGAATCAACTGGACAGTTTTAGTTGAAAATTCCACTGAAAATGACTTATATTTTACCCAAAGTGGGAACAGGAACTAAATGTTTTAGATGTCCATTCATTGTACGTTAATCTTTTTAAAAACATTTAATTTTCAAATGCACCTTCCAAAATTTGAAATTCATTACTTTCGTATGCAAGAAACAACATGTCTGTTGATTGTAAATAAAATACACGGATAGATCATTTCAGAATTTTCATAAATTTCGTTCCATGTAAGCATTTGACTCACATTTCCGCCTGCACTAAGTGACGTCGTTAAAACACTCAGTGGAACACCACACAAAAGCCTCTCACTTCATCCACACCGTACGCAAGGTATAGATTTATTTTAAATTTAAAACTTTGTTTAATGGATATCTAATTTTATTTGATGGTGTTGTAGAGAGCAGATTTTGCACAGAGTAGGCTAACAACGCTTGTGATGTCCCACAATTGAAATAAAAAACATAACCTCGTTTTCTTTTCATAACGATTTGGTTGAAAATATTTCTTAGGCGCCTTCGTACAAATAAAATCCAATTAGTCACAGAAAGTTTTAGAATATCTTTGACAAGCAGCAACAGCAGCAGCTGACATTCAATGATTTTTTAATTGGGGTTGACGTCATCATTTATTGAAAAATTAAAGTTTTACTGTCAAAGTGTCATTCTCAACTCTTCTTTCACTGCATTAAATAATGAAGAAAGTTTTGCCGATCATTTATAATTAGGCTGCCTTAAAACTCAACGAATTTCAATTGACAACATTGGGAAACTTTCGTTACTAACGAATTAAGAGTTTAAGAGAAATCTATGATCGATACATTCAATATAGTTAGGAAAATTATGAATGATATGTATTTAAAAAACGGTGTCTACAACAGCAGATTTTATTATCCGTTTACAAAACTAAGGCGTGCCAGCGCTACGGGACCGTAACGCTGGAACAAAGTATGCGTACAGGCTCGTGCAGAAAAAATTGGTCGAAAGTAAACGCTCATAACTAAAAAAATAATTAATGCAGAGAGATGAATCAAAAACCACACGTAAGGATGCATTCTTAAATTTATTTTGTATAAAATACAACTCGACTGTTTTACATGTACATTACCATCGTTATAAGCATTTTACATTAACCGAATTTTTAAGATAGGTGGTAGCGTCGTTTGTGCACAGCAGCAGCGTCGTGATCAGGGGTCTAGGTAATACACTGCATAAATAATTTTGATAAAATACCACGTGATTACAGCCTCTTTACCTTTTAGCAGAAGTATCTTCAAAAGTTGTTAAGGTCTAAAAATTTAACTTCTCAAGTTCATGTTACCTTGACATTGAAGAAAATTTCGAGTATATCTAATCTTTCTTCGAGATCTTCTGCTAGATTTTTATTTAACTGCTGTGTTTAACATCGCTATTTTTCCTGAATGAATCACGTACGGTAGAAATTCAAGCAGTCGGAGGTGGGCCAGCAATCTAATGCATTTGCAGGTTTTTTTCAGACTTTAATCACATTAAAATGAAAGGGGCTGCGTGGCAGCAATCTTATCGTAGAAATTAAAGCGCTAGCAATCATTTCTTAGCAATCTTCACTGCACACTATTTCACCTTTCACAGCAAGTAAATGGGCAGAAAACAACGTGTGTGCACGCACTCATGCATAACCTCCATAATAAAGTAGGAATAATTTAAAACTGTTGAAGAAATATAGAAACAATTTGAAGCCGTATTGGTTGGCGTCACTAAATTGCATCAGGATTCTTTAAAACAATTTAAAATTATATTGTGTAATGATTCCCATTTTAAAAGACTAAAAAACAATTTTATGTGTTAAAAAATATACTTCAGCAATCTAAAAGTATTAGTTTTAAACTTTTATTTAAGAACGCAGGCAAGTAATGTATGAATATAAAAACTCACCCATTCTCTAAAATTTGTTACAAAAATCAAACAAAAACACAGACGTACAATTAGTCTCATCAGTCAATAGATCATTTAGCTATAATGTGCAAACAATTCTAAGCTTAACGAGTGGACTGTTTGTATCTCCCCTTGTTAGCCATAACGTTCATTTACACACAACAACGACATAATCTGAACTCCTTCTTGCAACAACGGTGGCTTCAAATTATAAATTCCCACACAATCAACGAAAATTTAGGAAGATATTCGAACACGACCGTTAACTCAACCAAAAGTTTAGGATAGGAGGAGAACTTGTTCCCAAAAAGGACTTCTTCACAAAAAGGGCTCATGACAAAATCTTTACTCCCACTCGCCCCCTCCACCTTCCAGATTACTGACAGCAGGTTCGGCCTTCATTGTATTTTCTTCGTAAGCATTCTGGACATATCGTGTGCTGTAAATTCAAGAGCTTCACGACCTTGAGAATCTTGACCAACGCCAAAATGATGACTACACGACAGCTGACACCGAAAGAAGTTTCAGTTAATGAAAAATAAGAATAAATTGGTTCATTCAAATATGATACGTTTTAACTCCTGGTAAGAGAGGGCGTGGATTTCTAAATAGTTCGATTTTTAATCAAAACTAGCTCCTTGTCATCACGAAGAAATAATGAGCTGAATATACTCGTATAGCCTGGTGTTTTCCAGCTGTATCTCAAGCACGAAGGAAGCGGTTCTGTTACCGGGCTATGAGCTTCAGTTGTGTTGTCAAGTAAGAGAGCACAGTTAGAGAACAGTATACTTGCCATCGTGAGTGCGTTCTTCGTCATCTCTGTTTTCAACAAGAATTTTCATACAGTTGGTACAAGTTTTGACGAATTTTAGTTCATAAGTCTTTTGAGAGACAGGAAATAGTTTTTGTAATATTTTCGCGACAAACAAGCGGATTTCTTGAGCAATTCCTTACAACAGATAATCAGATTTAATCAGGCCGTCATAAGTATAAATGAAATACGAGTTTTTATGTTTAAGAAAAAGTTGTCTTAAGAGTTACAGTTTAAAACGTCAAGTCTTTAATTGGTCTTAAATCAGAGACGATCCTCTAATGCTCCTTAAATGGGCGGCGGGCTGAAACTTGGCAAAAGCTACAGAGCGTCTTGGCATCTCTAAATTATTGCGTCAAGGGAAGCACTCGACTGAAAATGAGTTGGCGCCAACTAAGGAAAAATATCTCCTCGTTTTCCATGATAAAATTCCTGATGTTTTTTACCTAAGCTGACTTAAATGAGGCATTATGTGTACTGGAGCTAGAAATAATGTAGTATAAGATGCTTGCAGTCCAGAATTTTTTAGACCTTGAATTATCACACGGGAATTCTATCTTCTGGCTCTTGCTTTCAAAATTTCTCATTCTTCATTTCTATTTGCACTTTTAGGCGTTTTTAAATGAAAAAATGGTCAAAAATTGCATTGCTAAAAAATTTCCTTCACAATTTAATTTCTAGATTAAATTACAAGTATTTAAAACTAACGCAATAATTTTTTCTTTATTTCGAGCATTCCCAGTAGAGACAAGATGAGTTGACATAGGCACTTCTAATCATTTAATCCCTGTAAATTTTCATGCCGTTGACTAGAAGCAACGCTGGGAGTTAGTGCATGTACTATGCTAGAATTAGTTCATTGGTAATTCAACTGATTAATTAGGTAGCACACCATGTCCTGATGTAGGTAGAAATTTTTCATGCGCTACGTACCCCAATAATAGAAATTAAGTCCGTTGGATTTGACTTTCTAGCCTATTGGGTACACTCTAACTCTGTTAACTTGATTGCATCCCATATATGTAAAGAGACTCACTGGGGCTGGTCATGAGTAAGAATCTGATTTTACTCCAGCAACAAAAGTTGTGGATAGAATATTAAAGCTAACCTCACAGCCCGCGCCCATTGATATTGGAGGGCCGGAAGGCGAGTTCTATTCAATTGCACTGTAAATTGGCAGCCAATAAATATGCAATCAAATTAGTCTTCGATGGAGGTCAGTTAAGAGTAAGTGTCAGCGAGTCACGGCATAGGTTCTGTTTTGTTTATTGTTACCAGCGCTGTATGTAGTATTAAGGATGAATGTTACCATATTAACGAAAGTGTTGCCGTATAAATGATGAGTATATCCGTATTAATGAAAGTATAGCCGTATTAGTGATGAGTATTTCCGTATTAGTGGCAAGTGTATCCGTATTACTGATGAGTGTATCCATGTTAGTGATAGGTGTATTCGTATAAATGTTCAGTGTAGTTGTGTTATTGTTAAGTGTAGCGTATTAGTGATGAGTGCATCCGTATTAGTGATGAGTGTATGCATATTAATGATGAATGTAGACGCATTAAACCATGAGATTGTGAGTGTTGTAGAACATGAATCTTAAAGACCTACATCACTTATTAAAACTCACAATGAGAGCCGAAGTTAATCTTTTATTTGAATTAGCTTTAAGTAAACGTTCATTTTATCATGTATCCTTTGAGTATTCCTAAATCAGCAGGCCTATATCTTAGAGGAAGTAAACAAAAAAGAGAATTCCCAGCCTTTATTTATTCTGTTTTTGTCGTTCTAACAGGAAATATTCGAGGATTACAGTGTCCCTACTGCCAAAATTTATTCTTGAATAAATTGGATAAACACACTTAAAAAAAATTGTGTCGTACAAGTGCGTTTGCAAAAATGAAACTGCCTCACGCAGTCAGCTGGTGTAACATTAAATGTATTTGTCCCAAACGTAATACATACAACAATCAATTGCAGAAAATATCTAAAAATGTTTCTTTGGAGGCCTTTACTGTAGCAGCAGGGTGTCTTCAAGCATTTCAATTTTGGTCAAAAATTAATTGTTATCTTCTACTTGGTTTCATGGAAATGGCCCGCTATGAGGCTTTCCGACCACACGACGGGAAGTCCTAAAAATGTCAGATTTTGGTCCATGCGGATACGACTACAGGGAAAATCCAATTCCTGCAAAAACTAATTATTATCTTTAAAAAGTGTACTCTGTACAGTGTCGCACTGTGGATTGCAACTAAGCTGTTTTACAGCGTTTCTTTCCGCATGGTCACACGGTGCATCTGTACGGATGTAATGTCGAGGCTCTCCAGAGCAATGGAATGAAATTGTTTCGCTCCTGAGAATGCCCGGGTACCGTTTGGCATCACAAGAGGTACTCAGCATAATCTTGGAGGATGATCGCTCGTGTTTGAACTTATTTTTCCCAGGAAAACCCAAGAGCCACAACTCAATTGGCTGATTCTTAGTGGCAGGGTTGGCCGCGTGATGGCCTCTAGTTCCAGTGAAACGATGCGCAAGTCCTGAAAAATTGCCGTACAGGGTTTCAAAAGCTGCAAGCGCTTTCAGAAATACCTTTCGTGCTTTTCGTTAAAATTATCTGCTTATATCTGAAGAATTCCCTTCATGCATGCTATTAAGAACTCAAATCCATGGTAAAAATTTCGAAATTTAGGTCTAACCACAAAATTTCCAAAATAGCGCAAGGAAATAGTGCTGCAAAAATTAGCAAAAGACCTAGAAAATACAAAAAAATATGAGCTTTTTTTTAGAAAAATTATGGAGTTAAAGCTGGTCGTTGAAATAATCCACAAGATCTTGCCAAATTAATCTCACGATTAGTCCAAACAAAATAAAAAGAAGAAGAGATTTATGCAACAAAAATGGTCAAGTATGATTTTAAATCTGAAATAATTTATTCAATGCTCAACAGGAATTGGAACCTCAAAAATACGTCACTGGAAAGGGAATCTGTGAGTATTAACTATTTCTAACTAATCCTTCAGAGCCTCTCATCAGTAAAACCAATCACAAGGCTTATTTTATACCCCCTACCGGGTTCACTTACCGCTTTCAGGAATATTGACCTCAGGTGTTCGTAAAGGTTACGCTTCAGTAAAATGAGCTCAAATGAGTTCCTCAGAGGTACTATTCAGTAGACTCGACTGAGGGTTTCTCAGGGTTACAATTCAGTGAAATTAACCCTAACAACTTTTTCAACTCTACTCTCAGGTAAAAATCAACCCTGGTGAGTTCCTTAAGGTTCTGTTTCAGTAGAATACAGCCTTAAGAGTTTCTTAGGGAGACTCTGAAATATACTTAACCCTGAACTGTAATGGGTCCTTCAGAGCTACTATTCGTACTACTCAGACTAGTTTGTTAGGGCCCTCATTTAGTAAAGTATAACCTTAGAAGTTACTGTAGGTTACTAACTCGTAAAATGATTCTGAGGACTTTCTCTCAGGTACTATTCAGTGAACACGACTCTAAGAGGTTCTTCAGGGGTTCTCTTCAATAAATTAACCCTGTGGAGTTCCCTGAGTTTTATCTTCAGTAGAGAGAGTATACCTTTAAGAGATCCTCAGGGTCGCTGTTCAGTAAAATTAACCCTGTGGAGTTCCCTGAGTTTTGTGTTCAGTAGAGTAAACCCTCAAGAGATCCTCAGGGTCACTGTTCAGTAAAATTAACGCTGTAGAGTTCTTTATCCTTACTCTTCATCAAGTCCTAGACGCGGAGCATTAAGATAAGCGATCTTCTGATGAAAAGAAGTCATGGAAAGCTAACTAGATGCTTCTCAGTCTGCTAGATTACGTTGGGCAAGAAAAGAGCAAATCAGGATCAGGGGTAATTTCTTGTGTTTAGAAGTTTTTCTGAATAGAAACGCTTAAAAAAGAATGTGATTACTGTCTGTAATGAATTTTACTAATTTTCTTACTTCTTTAGAAAGCATACGGCAAGCATGCCTACAAACATAGCTCATAAATTCTGGTTTTAATCTCTACAGTCGTAATTTGAATGAAAGTTGCAAATGTGCGATCAAAGAACTTGAAATTACCCTCATTCAAACGCCCTTTTCATTTGAAGTGATGACATGCAAGACACACTGTTTTATATAAAATATATCATACCGTGTACTAATTTGAAATACATTGTTCCCTCACTTAACACGGATGTTACGTTCCAGGACCACCTGCAATAAGTAAAAATCCACGATAGAGGGAGGCTATATTTATTTTAATATCGCGCACATACTAATAATATAATATTATTTTGAAACTACGCACGCGCAATAGTTCCATGCTAACGTGAAATAGAAGTTCTCCTTTTTGACTGTGTCAAAAAGGAGAAACTAGACACGCTCGTTGTCAAGAGGATGCTTGGCTGTGGCACTGCAATCACCTAGTGATTAGAATAGAAGTGGCCTTGCAGTCTCGGTTGTTCTCGGCCATGCCACTCAGCAACCCACCAGAAAATGAAACAGTTGGGCGAATCTGTACTTCATCTACCAAAAGAAACACATTCTTCTGTTGCAGTGTCTGGACTTTGTCAAATGTTTCCCTCAGCACCTGGTGCTTATCAATAGATGAAGTGTCAATCAATAGTGAAACTTATTCCATTCTAGCGTCAACGTTTAAGCAGAAATTATTATTGTTTATAATCTTCAGATAAAATACTTTCATTTATAGGAAGAAACTTTTATAGTTTTCATTTAATTATTACGGAAATGTAACGCTGAAATATTTATTATTTTTGAGTCTTATATATACTACCTCGACGAATAATGAACCTCTTTTAAAATGTGAGACAATGAGATGATGTTCCCTTCTTTGGAATTTCAGTGCTTTCAGTTTTAAAAATCTTTCATGACCCGTAAAATGCCCTGTAGTTCTTAATGAATTCTAAATACCTGACTAGTCAATAGAACAGCGTAGATAGCTAAACTAGGCTAGTAATAACTAAAGATAAATTATGCTAAGCTCAGCTAGGATAAGCCGCCTACAGCTATTCTTCTGAAAGTTTTGTTATTTCAACTAATTTGATTTCATTCGCATTAACCAATATATAGCTTAATCTCATCTATATTTATCAATTGAGTCAATCAACAAAATCCAATACCAAAACTATGATCTTTTTAGTTCTCGTAATTACTTTCGGAATAGAATGGTCGTGGACCAAATTCTTTACCAATAGATTCCGTGTGAGATAGATGTAAACCAATCGTTACACTTCACATTTTTGTTGCACTCTGTATTTTCTGATTATAGTTGCCACTATTGACCATCACTCCAGTCCCAGCAGAAACCAAAGTCCTGAGCTGCAGCAAGCTCTGTACACCACGTAACTCGAGGCTTGCAGCCATCAAGTAACTGGAAGCGTCAGGGAATAGGTCTATAAGCAACAAAAGTCTATCGAGACGCTGGAGTCCCGGGAGTCACAGACGCCTCGAAAGTGTCCTCATTTCCTCAGCAGGATTACAAGCCAGTTGCTGCTGGTGCGAAACGAGCGTCGTCAGCGAGATTCCGACGAAGCTGACGCAACTAAAACGGTCGCATTTTACAAGCCTGCTCTGTTTAACTCTACTGCAATGGCCTGAATTTAACAGCTTGCTTTTCTAGAATAGTCCCGTGACCTAGGTCAAACAAAACACCTAGTATGTCTCATTCTTTTATTTGTGTTAGTATGTTGAGAAGTTTATACACAACTTGCTCTAGAGTGCATTCACAACAAGATGTTTTGCGCATTGAGGAATCTTTTGAGAGCGGCTGCATGCTTGTTTTGCCCTTAATTTTAGACAGGCTCTTTGTTCTCAGTTACACTCGTACTTGACATCGTTCATAATATTATTGAGCTGAGCACTTTCTTAATGTTCCAATTCAGCACCAGCTGCTGCCCATTGTCTTATGCTTGAATTTCCCCTTATTTTAGCGGTGCCCTGAGTTTCGCTTGACGTCAGGGGTATTATTCTTAGCTGTATTACAGGACGATGATATATTTCGTTCGTCAATACTATGTGCTTCGGTAGTGCTGCGGGAAATGGAGTAGTTAGTCGGGGGAACAGTAGGGGGAATAATACAGGGCTTATATCCTCATGTCAGTTAAAAGTTTTTAACCAGGGCAAGCTGGTAGAACAAGCAGGTCTTGCACCTCCATGTTAAAGCGAGACCTCAGCAGCGACGTCACTGAGAACTTTCCTCTTCTCTTGGTGATATGCTCCTCTTTCTTGGTAAAAATAGCATGTAGTATTATTTTGTTATTCATCTTTGTATTACATCCTATTGCTGAAGAGTCAGATTTGCCATGGAATGAAATTACGAGAGAAAGCTTGAAACGATACCACGAAACAGCTATTCTACGAATATTTTTTTTAAATCAACGAAAATAAGTATAATAGACAACCCTAGTGTACCTCGAGCCTCACTTCTGAAAATTCACGATTCGACTTTAATGGCTGAATGTAAAAAACGCGTTTTATTGCACTTAAACCGTCTTTGGGCAATTGTTTTCTTGGTATCTACTCTGGAGAATAATTTTCTGATCAATGTTCGAGTGAATTGAAACATGAATTTTACTCCAATTATTCAAATGAAAGTTTCGATTCAATTGCTGAGGATACGAGGTCTGTAGATTAAGTACGAACGCGACTTCTATGTATAGGACGAAATTGGTCATAATTTCGTTAGTTTTGACAATACCATCGTATTGCATCCTTTCCAGTGTCACAACCAATGCCGTCTAACTATTTCCTCTCAGGTGTAACAGACAATACTGTCTAACTATTTCCTCTCAGGTGTAACAGACAATACTGTCTAACTATTTCCTCTCAGGTGTAACAGACAATACTGTCTAACTATTTCCTCTCAGGTGTAACAGACAATACTGTCTAACTGCTTAGTCTCAAGTGTAACAATTGACTAACTTCTCACATCGGTTCATACAAAACTTGATTTGAACGCTCTTATTTCACAAAACTACAGTTTTGAATTGTCTTCATTATGAAGGTTAAATTTGAAGTGTTCTCTGTAATGAACGGCAAACCCGTCATTTAATCAAGATCTGATAGGGATTTTTAGAGTGATATTGCCCGTTATGAAAATTTCATACCATTAAATGAATACCTACTATTTATCACTGATTACGTATCGATAATATTGTGAAACATGCATTTTTTTCCAGCCCTGGCCAATAGATGACATTGTGTAACTCTTATTTATGGGCTGTACATTTAACACTGAGGAAAAAACTCATGCAATTTACTGGAATTATAGAATTTCACAGTCGTGGGTGCACCACGGAAGAAACTACATGAATACTTCATTGCTCTATCGCTCAAAATCATTTTTACATTTTAGTTACTGCAAGTAATTGTTTTTACAACTAACTGAACAACCCACGCTCTGCAGTAAACACTGAGGGAAATTCCACAAAGATCTGATCGTTTATTCTTCTGTACGTGGCATTGTGCTGCCAGGCTCCACTGAAGCTACAACGCAATCCTAAAAACCCATGCATTTTTGCTCATCAGCTTATCTCGCATAAACAACACCAGGGAAACTAAAGACTTTTAATCACGAGAGAATCGCTCTCAACAATTGAAGGGTGGAAAGCACTAGTGGACTACTTGCATTTTTTCCCATGGTAAATATAATATATTTTCCACGGGAAAAAATGCAAGTAGCCCACTCCCGTGCTGTCGCTAACACAGCGCTGACAGAGGCGATTACGATCCAGTAGTTTACTATATGAAGGGTGGACAGCACTAGTGGACAACTTGCATTTTCTCCTGTGGGAAAAAATGCAAGTAGTCCACTAGTGCTTTCCACCCTTCAATTTTTGCAGAAATGTTGTTCATGTGAGAGCTATGCGTAATACTGTGAAGGAATCATTTTCTCGTGTGTTTTATCGACGGTTTATTGATAATAGAATTATCTGAATTGGCTAAAGCTTTTATTTTATCAATGTGGGTCTTAAGGAAATATTTTCTATTATGTTATTTCCTCATCAAAATTTGTTATTCCTTCGACTGCTTTCACTCTGAACAAAGTAACTTGAAGAGAGCAGCGTAAGCACGACGCAGGACAAAGAAAATAAGATGAAGATTAAGTTGCAGAATCAGAGTAAAAACGTGTCATAGGAGAAAATATTATTTCATTGATATTTAAAATGTGTAAATTTTCTGACGTTATTCTATTGTGATGGAATTAAAACACCCATGTGCGTTATTGTTCGATGTGAAGACGAAAAACTTACATCAGAAGTTTTAAAAGGAATTTTTATAAGGTTATTGAAAACAAATTCCACTACACAGGTTGTCCCTCATAAATGTAGCTAATTTTTATACATATCATATTTCCAGTTGAAATTGAGATATTTTAAGACTTTATCAATGCGTAATTTTAATGATTATTGATAGTATTTAAAAATGGTTTCCTGCATACACATGTGTAGTTAAAACATTTGTGAGTTAAAAATTTACCTTTTCATTTTCAACACTTAACACTAAAATGCAGCTCATTAAAGATCAAAGAATTTTCATTGTCTTACTATTTATAGAAACTAAAAGATTTAAATAAGTTAAAAAAGCTTTTAACGAAAAATTCCGTGAAAGAAACTCTCCCAATAAGAAAACGGTTTATCGATCAGTGAGGATATTTTATGAACATGGAAGTATTGTAAACAGAAACAAAGGAAATTCTGGGAGAAGAAAAACACAAAGAACTGAAGCTATTGTTGCAATTGCGCGACAATTAATAGCAGAAAACCCACGAAGCTCTGCAAGGCGAAACAAAATTGGTTTTATGAAGACAACATTTCATACAATTTTAAAGAAGGATGTTAAGATTTTCTTATCTACTTTCTAGACCATGTTATCAGTAGATAAGATACAGAAAGGAAGTTCTAGATATATTCATGAAAAATATTCATTTAAAACACAATAATTTGTCGTAAGTCTTTAATATATTCGTCTTTATAATAATTGTAAGTGAGTCATATCCACACAGTGGAAATTAAACGGGAACTATCTAGCTAATTAGATTTAATAAAACTCATTATCATTTATTTCGAAAAATATTATTATATTCATGTGAAGGTGATCGTTATTCAAGCTTTAATTATGATGAGAAGTACAAACGAAACATGTAAATGACGTTGCAGTGCATCCAACAAGTTATAAAGCGTAATTTTTGTGCCAACTGGTCCCAGAAAACTGGTGTAGTGGGTTGCTGTGTGGGAGTGGCAATTATTGTCGCTTTCCTTATATGTTTGTTTATTGTTCTCCTCTATATCATATCATGCCGTAAATTACATGAAAAATATTCTTAATCTGTTAAATGGTTCCATGCTGGTATTATAATTTTATTATATGAAATAAGATCATTTGCATTCTACCTGAAGTTTATCAATGTATGCCTGTCAAATTCGCTAAAAGTTCAATAAATTAAACTTCCCTTTTATGTCCAAAAATATTCACCTTTTCAAAAATATATTCCTAATTGAAACCAATAAATATAAAAATGGGATAGAAATAGGAAAAATATTTGCGGAGCAAATATTTTTCCTAAGTTTGACGCCGATAAAGATTTCCTACCGAGCAGGCGATGGTCGAAATAAAGAACAGAAGCTAGCAAGGAAAAAAGAGGCAAAAAAATGACAGTTTCGACAGAGTTTGAATTTAACGGATGACAAAGTGAGGGGATCGAAAGGGTCGGTCCAGTGCTTCGATAGCGCCTCCAGCTCGAGACTTGGCCAATAACTCTTCTGCTCAGAAGCTGTTTCCTTTCTTGAAGACAGGTCTGAGAGCAGCCTCAAAGCCACCGCCTCAGCCCTCTGTCCATTGCCAAATGGTCTGGAAAATTTGATGCTTGAGTTGACTGCCAAATTCGACGAAAAAATAGATAAAGAGGCCAGCTCCACACTCTTGTGATCGGCAGTGCGTTTAGGGAGTCAGACGAGAGGCTTTGATGAGAACAAAGAGGCTCACAGAAAGATTAGAAGCGACTTCTTCTTCAGCCAATAATGTGTCGAAACATGGGCTAAAACTTAACAGAAATTAAAGTTTGTTCACAATTAATTCTTAACACCAAAAAAGGGTAAAAGGCTGGCTAAATAAGGGTTTGTCAGATGTCATTGATGAAATATCAATGCAGGAACGTTGAAAAAGTTCTTGAAAGGCATGTGTGTGTATATTACGTTTTCAATGTCTGTTTGTCCTTTAATTAAATCGGAGAAACATGAATTTAATTTCAAATTTCATATGATAAAAAATGTTTTAATAGTATAATGTAGTAAATTCGTGAGCAATAAATTTTAAGACTTGGAAATATACAACTTCTAAATGAATGAATAAAACTAGAAACAGTTTTCGAGTACAATATTGATTTTTTGGAATTAATTGAATCTTCTCGTGGACGCAAAATAAAATCTCCACTCTTTGATTTTGTTTTTCGACTTCAAAAATTATTTATACCTTCGGTGAGCGCAGAGTTGTTGTTGTTTCTCAGCCCCTGCCAGTGCAGGTTGTCAGTTGAGCGTCTTTCTTAATGAAAGACGAAATCGAATCCGATTTTATAGAGCTGGAATCGAAGCTTTTTATCTTTTTTACCGAAACAAAAATTTTAACTTTCCATTGTTCCGTTTTTATAATGAGTTGTTGGCTCCTAATGTTGGAATTATTACACTCCAATAATGTAACAGCTGTCACACACCAATAATGTAACAGCTGTCACACACCAATAATGTAACAGCTGTCACACACCAATAATGTAACAGCTGTCACACTCCAATAATGTAACAGCTGTCACACACCAATAATGTAACAGCTGTCACACACCAATAATGTAACAGCTGTCACACACCAATAATGTAACAGCTATCCAGCCATGTTGTAGTAACAGTCCCACACCTTAGCTTTGTGTCTGTCATAACAAAATTAGATAAGGTTTTGCACGGTGATTCTCTGCCTTCGCACTAACTATGTAAAACGAGCTTTGTGTTTACATCCTAGTCATTGATTGCAATTTTTCGTCATCTTCATGTCAACTACTCGGGTCTATTCACAATATAGTGCAAGAAAATGCATGAAGTTCAACACTTTAAATTTACGTCACTGAGATTATACGATAGACAAAAGCGCTAAATTTTGCGTTATTTAATTTATTTTCGGGAAGCTTCTTGTACCATGGTACCCTCAAGTTATGCAAGTCGTTGAAAACATATCTGAATACTCTATGAATAAATCTAAAGCTTTAAGAATGTCACCTATATTTAAGTTACTTTTCTTCCATGATTGAAGTATTGTCTTTAGTTTGTTATGAGAACAAAATCTTGAGAGCTGCAAATTCACTCTGCACTCGTGCTTGCTCGCTGAATATGGAAACTCTTTCTGGCAGCGGTAAAAATGTTGCAGATGTGTCCCGCTCATTATGAAAACATGCCTTCATGCTTCATTTTACATTCCTCGGCCCGGTATTAAATTCCATGCATTGTTTGGCGAGGTAGCCAGATGTTTGGCGAGCTGCGACTGTCAGGCTGGCGCTTTCTTAGAAAAAAGGACTGCACATTTATGAATGGCTTAATATTCTCCAGGCATGATTTTAAATCAAATAGAAATTACATTTACTCAAAGTTTTGCAGCGCTGATGATCAGAGCGTGACTCACTCTGTTACATCATGTCAAAACAATCACATTGCATTGCATTTACGTACTATATTATTGTTGAAGCTCAAGCTAGGGATCTGTTTTATAGCTGTTTTAGAATGACTCATGATTAAAATCAATTTGGATAATTTTTTCACATTCTCTTGGTTAGCAAAAATAAAAGCCTTCTTCTTTGACAATGAGCTTCACACCAGGCTTAATTTAACGAATAAAGCCTGGTTTATTTAGATGGGGCAGACTTCATACAGGATTTGATTTAGTGAATAAAGTCTGGTCAATCTAGTCGGAGCCAGAGAAGTGTGATAGGTTAAATATCATGTATTGTAGATAAGGTCTTCAGACTTCTTTTCAAAATGGGTCACATGAAATCGTCAGCTGATCACTACATTAAAATAATTATGTAAAGTAGGTCTTATACACATCGGAGTACCAGTACTAAAAGAGAGAAATGTTACGACAACATGTCCGCTGCTGAGATCTTGTTGATATTTTTGTTCCTATGTTTCATGCAACATAAAGGTCCTTCAAATTCTTATTGTAATAGTATAGAGATGTTTTATTGTTACCCTTATGTATTTTCAATTTGAACAATTGATTTGTAAAAAACTATTACTTCAAAAAAATTTGGCCCTGTTCGTAGCGGTTGGTTGAGCGTCATCTATGAAAATGAACCAATGGAGATATTACTCAAGAAAGCATGTCACACTAGTTTTAATAACTTGAAGAAATTATGAAAGTGTGGTCTCAACGCATCACGTGATGCATCAAAGTTAATTTGAGGAATGTTTTAGCAAACATCTTCAATCGATCGATCGAAACGGAAGTTTTAGGGCACCGAGGCCCAAAATTAATTTCCAGTTAAAATCGTCAGAATCTGGAACAGAATCAGAATTTCAATAATATTGTCTCTTCTGCCACCATAAAAACATTCCAATAACGGTTTGACGTACTGAACAAACTAATTTCTTAGGATCTTTTACAGATTGGCGCAAAAGTCACTTTACCATTTTGAACATTTATTACACGACAACTAATACAGTTATAAGAATGGATTACATATGAAATGAACGAGAAAATCTTGAAGTTTCATCCTGTATTTATGATACAGATTTGAAGCATATCGTATAATGAAGATTTATACGATTATCATATCCTCAAAAAAAACGAAATACAACAAGGACCAACGAGCAGAGATAGTGAAAATTATTTCTCTCGCAATGGATCGTTAGTTGCAGTACAGACGGACTTCGTAAAAACATTGAATGAACAAAAGCCTCCCAAACATTGCATCATTGCAATAATTTCAAGATTCAGAGATTTCGGCTCAACAGCAGACAAAGAACGCTCTGGTAGACTGAGATCGATACGAAATGTATGTGTAATTCAACGTGTTTCATTGAGTGTTACAGCAGATTTAAAAATGTCGACTAGAGAACTTTCCAGTCAACTAAGAATTTTACGATGATCATTGAAATGCATCCGAACAAAAGATGTAAAAATTCAAGTAACACAATAGTTAAAGTCTGCAGACCATCAATAAAGGAAGGTATTCGCACGTGCATTTCTATGCCTTACGAATAATGAGTTTTAGTGGGCATGTTAATAAACAAAATTGCCGATTTTGGTGTGATAAAAACTCTAGGATAATCCAAAAGCAACCACTTCATGCACTCAAGGTTACCGTCTGGTGTGGCTATTGGCGCAAGTTATGCTTCACGGTATGAGTTGCATAGAAATTCTAACATTTTATCTGAATCTACAGTTTTAAAATTATTTTACAAGAGGAAAAATCTGCATGGGGCACGCTGTACATTCATTGACTACAAAAGATCTTTCATTGCTTCAATATTGCTATCACGCACTATACCCAACTAGGTGAAATATTCCATTTATTATTTATGTCTTCAGAGGTTCAATTCACATGCCACTGCCAGTGGAATATTTTCTACCACATTAAAAGACAGGAATGCCTACCTTTTTGTGTTGGATGCATTCAAGAGACCTTGTATATCATTATGCTGGTCTATTAAAGAGCTTTTTCAATGTCTAAAATCATGTACACATGATCATTGCAATGTCTCGGCGGACTTTCAAGGGGACAAACATTCGGTTGTTTTTGTGGTCGACCACAAAAGTTTAATTATTGCTGAGATTACATTTTCTCGGCGTAACTTCTTCTTTCAAATACTAACAGAGTCGCAATTCAGTGCCTCGAGCGAGCACAGAGAAAAAGGCCAGCAGGGAAATGTCATTAAGCCTAGGCGGAAGCGCGAGCGTTCCTACAGCTCCCACTGTGTCTGCTGATGGAATAGGTGGACGTGTTGAGCATGCGGTCGCCAGCTCATCTCAGGGACTCTCAAACACTCCTTAATTCCCGTCGTGCTCCCTAAAAAAGCACATAAAAAAGCTACCCTGAGGAAAAGGAGCACTTTATTGGGAAAATTCCATCCTCAGTTTGGCAGAGAAAGATTCCCCTCAGAATGGATAAGGCTTTCTGCTCGCCCTCGAGACATCTTGCTTTCTCAGTGGCTCCGGAAATTCAAGTCTCGACAAAAGAAATATATTTTGAGACTTGAAGCGATGGAAGCTCCAGGCTGATTCCAACATCCAGACAAGCTTGTGCAGATGGGACAGTGATGCTGAAAAAGAACGCTTTATTATTTTCAGTAATAGATAAAAAAAAACTGCGATGGCTATCAGGTGAAGGCAAAACTTCATACCGGTTACTCTTTGGGGGAGGATGAACGAATGTATTTTTTTCTAATAAATCGCTACTATTTCAGTTTTTCTAAAAAGTTGAAAATGCTAGTTTATTCATAAATTTTTATTTCTTCTCATAATTTTCAAGTAAAAGAATTAAAATCAATACAAATTGGGCTCAAAAATTATTTACCATATTTTTGGAAATTGAATCTGTGCTAACATTTTGTCTGAAATTCTACTTCAGGAGCAAAACATTTAATAATATGTTATAAAAAACAATTGTTCTGGTACGTTTATTCAGACAAGTAGCTATGAAAGGAAATCTGTTTTATACGTAAACGTAATGTCGACAAGTTTTCACAGCGCTTTCTACGTATTTTCTTTTGCTTAACCTTCACTGAAACACATGTATGCACACATCAGAGCGTCTGTGTGCATGGTAAAGTGGCTGTTAATTCACGCAAAAAACGCAAGTTCATCAAGACTGACATTTCACAGAGAAAGTCACTGTAAAATCATCCAACTCCAACTAAATTCAATTTGATGCTTCAACATTGTTCGAACGCATTTTGAGCGAAGGCTTAGTTCCAATGAAGAGCGAGGGTAATGACTTCTTAACTGTAAATTATTTCTTACAGGTACTGTCGGCCACGAACTTTTACTTGTTACATTGGAACTGTAACAACATTTTCAGATTATTTCTTATGGTAACGTGGCGAATACGGATAGGACTAAAGATCATATTTTGTTATGAAAAAAGGATCAATAACTGTAAATTACTTATTGAAGGAATTCAGATTCTTTTCATGCACATTGTGTCTCCAGTCACAAGTTACTTTCACAGGATTGTGCAGTACAGTACGTACAGTGGTTGTAGCTTACAAGATTATATCGTACAGTGCACACAGTACTTTAAATTCTTGAATGTAGGCTTTGAATCAATAATCACGAAGGTCTGGCAGCCAATGAAAGAGTTGTACCTCCTTTAAAATATTAATATTAATGTGATTTGGCCCACAAGCGAGTGCATTTTATTCGAACATTCCAGTTCTCATCAGTTTGTCTCTTTTGCTTCTTCCAGCTATCAAATATGGAGCCTTATTTCAGATCTCCGTCTTAATCATAATTATCAACAGCGAACAATTATTTATTGTCAAATAAATAATTTCCTTTCATAGTAGCAAATATTTCAATTTAACGTCATTTAATGTTTAAAACGTTGGATTATTACCACAAAATTGGTAAAAAATATTATTTGAACAAAATCTTCATAACTTCTCACTGTTTATGGTCTTAATGAAATAAAATATCTACCGATGCTTCTAAAAAAATTTTAAGAACTTTTTTATGGACGCCCTTAATTGAATTCGAGGGAATATAAATGCTCAAACATTCCTTACATAAAAATGGTAATATTTAGAATTGCTATTTTCTTTTTGTATCTTCCCCTCGAAATCAATTAGCTTTTTCGTATACAGTACAGTACTTCTACAGTCATATAAGGATATAAGGTCTGTGTGTTGAGTGCCGATACAAAGTTTATGCATCATCCCACGTTAGCAGCTCCAAATTAAGGGTCATGGCAGTGAATTCTCATTGTAAACATATATTTATTTTAGGGTTATAATAACTGAGATAGAAAGTTCTTCGTTCGTGGACTTTCAATGCAAGAAAGTATCAATGGGACCCAATGTTTTGGGTCATACAAATGATAACAGAATGATTGACCGTAATAATGAACTCGTGTGTAGGTACTCATTATCACTATCAATAAAAACACTAACAGATCTACTGGCTTTAATTGCCTTGAAATATTGCTTTATGGCAGCAGAGTTGTTAGAGCCATGCGGCTGGCATGCTAGAACCAAGGCTGCGGTTCTTCTTTCCAGTACGAAGTCTACTAAACACATATAAGGCAGATGACGTTTTGTCAGATAGATAGATATCAGACTAGACTATGACTATCTAACATGTGACTATGCATATGTTATTATGTATGTATTACTGAGCATAGCTAGTAGACAACGCAAACAGCTGGATGGGTTTGGACCTATGCAACTAGCTATTAGACTAGGGGTCATAAAGCACTCGTGTTGATACCAGAAGATTGACAAGACTTTTTAATTCTTTCATTTATGAAAATATGAAAAGGCAAAATTTGCCCAGAGGATTGATGATACCGTCTGAAACATGCGTTACGGTCTAAAAACAGTCAATTTTGTCACCTCAGTGGTGTTGAGTGGTGAGCATCTTGCTTGTGAGGCTGGAAGACTTGGGTTTAAATGTCGTAGCCGCCTTTGTTGGTTTTTGTCTGATAATCAGTTGACGAGATACACGTCCTGTCTACTGCAACGCAGGACACTTGGAGTTAAACCATCAAACTCATCCAAACGTCATACAAACCTCTACTTCAAGTTGCAGCACAGTAAACGTGTATAGAAGCTGAGAACTTCATCACTGGTTTTAAGATGTTATCATTAATTGAAAATCTAATGTATATGCACTGCAAACGAGATAGGAAATAAAGTTTATTTCTTTTCTTTCTTTTCTTCCTGAACATAATTCCAGAACTGAAATACTTAGGGCGACACGATTATAAACTGCATAAGCCGTCCAAAAGTTCAATGTCGCACCCTAATTCGTACGCCCTTGAACACCAACCTTCCTGCAACACTTGCTCTTGAGCGATCTAAATCAACATCCGGAGCTGCATTTGGTTCAATTAAAAAGTTCATTAAAGCTTAATGGGCGCAGCTACAGCATCTGCAGCCTGCGCTACTGACGACCGACATTTTAAGCAGCCTGTGAACAATTTTGCTCGTCCTAAAATTCATGACAGTTAATTTGTGTCACACTGCTGACGTGTGCATTTTGGGCGCAATTTGTGCTTCAAATACATCTACAGGTTTGATTGTCAGTTCTACTTAATTGTATTTTCTCATCAGTTCAGAATTCAAAACTATTTCATTAATTTCCTGTAAAATCTAAAAGTTGATTACTTTGTCTGCATACATCAATTGCACATTTTCTATTGGTTTGAACTCTAGATATACTTCATCCAAAATAATATCTTTCAAAAGGCATATACAGTAAATAAAGTTGGAACCCAATTTTTTTGCGGAAACTTTATTCATCGCGATCCAAGACCATAAATAGTATATATCATGTTTCATCTCGAGTTGTTTTTTCGAAGTGAAGTCATTTCGCTGATGGGTTTGGTCACTTAAGAAACATAATGAACTTTTCGAAGTCTTTTATGATGTTGGCGAGGCTCAATAAATTTTCTAGGGGACCGGAAATTTGATGCTGCTTGAAGGAACGAGAGGCTGCCGGGGCATCGTTAACGGAAAAACCGACGTCTTCATTTCTGTATTTATTATTTAAACTTTGTTAGTAATTGTATGTTAGTGTGTCACTTAAAATACTCATACTTATTATATGATGCTCTATTATCTGATACTGTACATATTTATGAGCTTATTTCTTACCGAATATACAATGTTATTAATTACTGCCTGAAAACGTTGTGGGTTGGTGTTTTATTAATGATTTTTATAATTTTCAGCCTGTATACATTTTAGAGTTGCTATCTTAATCATAATTTTTATGATTCTCATTTTACAAACAAGCATTTTTGGGTTGCCGTCTCAGCACTGACCCCCAAAGCAAAGCCATGCAGCGCAGTATAACAATTGAAACCTTAATTCGCTAGTCTGTTCTGATTTGAAAATTCGCTAACGAAATAGAGACGAGCACAGCTAGGACAGTTAACAGGAAAAACTATAAGAAGTCGAGAAAAATAAAGAAGGTTATAATAGTAACTTCGCTGGTGTGTGAAATAACGGAGGGTTGTTAATGCTTAATATCATTGTGTTAAAATGATATGTTGTTAGGCTGAAACTTTAAAATAAATTTCATGTTAACTTATTTTTGTACAAAGCACCACAATAAAGAACAAATTTTATTATAAAGTATGTTGTTCTCTTAATAACATTTTAATCCTAACAAAGTTATGTAATTCCTCCTGAGTTATTATAAGAAAAAATGTGTATCAAAAATTTATTTTATATTTCTCGTTCTTTACCACTGATGTTGATATCTCATTATCCACTACGACTTGAGTATTGGGGCAAAATGTTAGCATTGACGCAGTAACGGTGAAACTCTCCACGTATGCCTTACGACTGCTTCACTTGAAAATTTCACGAAGAAACAAGATTTTCTCGAGTATAACTTCTTGTTTTTTCCTACTGAGCAAGAACCTTCCTGCACTGATGGCTAGCATATACAAGTACAGATACCAGGAACCTGATCATAAGGTAGTCCTCCCGATCCCAATGAGCTCACAGATTCTGCATAAGCGTATTTCTTAAGCAGCCTGATCGACTCAAATCCCCTTTGGTGCGTCCATTGGTAATCGAGTAAAGGTGTTCGAACATTCGTTTATATATTTTTTCACCTAAAGGGATTCTCTCTGAATTGTTGTTAAGACCAAATGTGTTACAATAAAAGTGGGACTTTACCAGACGCCATGGGACGGATACTTGTTAGCTTGCAAGTGATCTTTATTACTGTGTTAAGATCTCATAGGCACAGATAAGGAATCAATTGCAACGAATGGTATAAATTATACCTGATACGTTGAACCAATAGTACTAAGTGTTCTCAAAACTTGATATAAAGAATGAATAAAGGTAGACTGCGCTGGATTACTATCTGTACTGTCATATGGGTGTCTCATTAAGAAAGAAACGAAATCGAATGTATGATGAAGGTGTGCTAGAAGTAGACCAAAGTATGCATGGAGTGAGAAAAACGATAGACGAGAGGGTTATGTCTGTAGCTAATGTTAGAGCTATGTGTATGGAACATAATGCAAGAGTGTGCTCTTAAGAACACACGGTGGGAAATATGCTTTATTAGCTACTAATTTGAAGGTCTTAGTCCCACGTCGGATCTGGCCTCGTACTTTGCATTCCCTCTTGAGAGCGGAACGTGGGAGGAAGATCCACTCAACCACGTAGCTGAAGTATTCATGAAGCAGCGAGAGCTACTTGCCTCATCTATCGCTTATGGATCGAATGAACTGCCCTGAAGCCTTTGAACAGCTTTATTTATTAAACGAATACCGGCATCTGGTCCACATATCCAGACACTAGTCGAAAAAAGGAAGCTCCCACAAAGAACAGGACATAACTGGATGAGACCCTCACGCGTACAGGAGACCATCGTCCATATAGAGAGAGAGAGGCGTTCTAGATCTTTGACTCTAAAGAGGCCAAGTTGCTTCACCGGCGCCCTTAGGTTGTAGCGTTTCATCGGAAGGTGTGCCTTATTTTCGGTCATGTCTTCTCTAACATCACACAGTGATATATTAGTAGTACTTTTTGTTATCGTAGGTTTTCGAACGCTTGTCCACATAGTAACAGTAAAAGCTTAAGCTCCAAGCCCAGACCCTAGAACTCGTGACGTCTTTCTGTTTTCATTCTGACGTGCTCAGATTTTTACTTCTGACTCAGCATTTGTCGAGGGTTTTGGCATGAGGGAGAAGGAAACCAATTTCATCTGTAAAAAATAATCTAAGCTCTTAGAAAAATATTAACATCATGGCACGCATACGTCTCGTAGTAAAACATTATAATGCATTCATTCTTGACAACGGCATTGCTTAAACACTTACAAAACTAAAACAATATCGAAAATTATTTCCGCTAACGACTTCACAGCACCTTGTTTCAACGGAAATTTCTTTGATAGTCTACATAAAGTTTTCTTTATCCATTCATACCCCAAATGCACTTCGTGCATTTCCGTTGAGTGTCGCCTGAGGTACGGAGAGCACTGAGAGGCTGCACGTAATCATCGTTGCAGTTTATGATACACAAGCAACCGAGCAACACACGAGGCCGAGCTCGGTGTGTACTCTTGACGAGACTACAGAAGTGTTATTGGGCGTTTCTTGACAGGTATTACTAGAAGCCTTGTTTTAGTGCCCCACAACATGCAGAACTGCAGTCCTGTGTTCAGTCGTCAGAAATTGTACATTGGTTCGACTAGAATATATTCCTATCTGAAGTAAATCAAAATACTAATGTCAATTGAATTCCTGGTTGCCACAAATGATGCAAACATTCGAAATAGGGCATGAATTTGTGAGTTAGTTTATTACCTTGAAAATTCGGTTAGTCTCGTAAAGAAATCCATAGAACTTTGTTCCGTCATCTGTCTCTAATCTCCATTAGACACGAGTGATGTCAGTCAACATAATTAGATTTCTGTTATATATAAATTACCTACATCATATTGGAAAACAATGGTCAAACTATATATCTTCAATAAAATTGCAACTATTATCGCCGTGGCATTCCTAGTTGACGTGGCATTTTTTTTTGTCGTGGCACTCCCTCTTGTCGTGACATTCCTTCTTATTGTTGCATTCCTTCTTTTCGCGGCATTTCTTTTTGTCGTGACATTCATTCTTGTGGCATCTTTATTTTTGGATTACGTTTTACTCGAATTAGGACGACCACACGCCTCGTGAGCTGGCAGAAAGATCACACATGGACTTTTATATCTAGCAGAACCTATACAGAAAATTTCAACTTAATTTACCGAGTGTCCCGGCATAAGTCTTTATTTGAGTTGTGTATTTGCTCCTTATATTATGCTGGTGCAGTTGATGAACCAATTCGATCATTGCATCTTTCCTGTTGATGTAATGACGTATTTTTCAATTGCTTATGATTGATTTTGAACAGCTTTCCTGTGTACTAATATTCAAGTGTGTTCAGCCTTCCTGATGTTATTATTATTGATTGGCCAACTTAGAGTAAATTCAACTATTAAGTTTAATGAAATTTCTACCAGAATTGTAGAGGAAGTATTACAAATGTGATCGTTAGATCAGTTTTGAGAATTATCATAAAATGAACTACAAAAACAAAAATCCACGAAATGTAAACGAAAGCTCAAAAACAGATTTGAAAATTGTACGTAAACATAAAGTCGATCGTTAAAATAAAATAAAAGAGACATTGAGGTCATACAGAACGTGATTTCCAACACACGTTACGATGCTAGTTTAATTACAAAAAATCAAGCGACCCGCAGGGAAGCTTTCTGGCTGACGGAAAACAGGTACCAGGAAACGTTCTCAATGGTTAACGGTTTGGAATACATAACGTTCATGCAGTGCTGAATTAAGGGATGAAACCACTTGAAATTAAACTTCTCAGACTCTATTCTTGTCATGCCTTGCACTTCTTTGCAACACATACGTGCCGACATGACAAAAATAGTAATACATGCAAATATCTTACTCTATTGCTTCTTTTCATCCAAACATTCAATAAGAAACTGAAGTATAAGTTGTAAACTGAAGTAGTAACAAATTGAAAACAAAGTTGTAAACTGAAATGAAAGTCATGCTGTTTACAAACACGATTGTATCAGTAGCAACAAAACGAAAAACATAAACAAGCATTAAGCTATGATGAATCAAAGTCAATTCTCGACATTGACAACAATATTTTATAGTCAACTTAACTTAAAAAGCGTATTGGTAAAAAGTTTTGCTTTCAAAAAATGAAATAAGTTGATGTATAAAGATACTTTTAAATTACTAGCAAATGCCATAGAGAGATACGAGAGTATCTTGCTTTTTAGCAACACAATTTCTAACGAAATTAAATTAAATTCAGATACCAACAGGTCGTAGATTCGAGTAAAGAATAGATAATTTTAAATATTAATATCAGATCATGGTAATATACAAACTGTAATTAGCTCTGAGTTTTAATTCGTACACTTAAAACGCCTCCAACGGCATCAGCAGAACCTGAACTGGAGCCTTGAAAAATTAAAAAACTTTTGCACTGCGACGGCCAAGTCGAAGCCATTGAATTAAGCTGTGATGCGTGATGATAGTAATGCATAAGTGATGCGTAATGATCGTTATACGTTAGTGATACGTAATGATCGTTTTAAATAAGTGATGCGTAATGATCGTTTAGCACAAGTGATGTGAAATGATGGTTATACATAAGTGATCCGGAAAATCCTATGGACATTCCATTTGTTATTTACATTGTACAGTGGTCTGGCGTAGCGTGTGTTTTAGACATAATTGTTACAGATTTTGGAACTGAAAAGTGGGTAATTATTTAAATCGCCGTATGAAAAAAAAGTCAATTCAGGAGTGATTACTCGAAACCTACACTAGATAGGACAGAGATATACATGACACCAAGCGAATGAATACAATAATCTAGCCTAATATTATTACACTGAAACTCTTTAAAATGCACGAAGGAGGGAACTTTCAACACATATAAATTCTTCCATTAGTTACAGGTGTATGTTGATACCTAATTCTGTTAATATTGTTTTTAATTCTTCTAGGCACTAAAATATTAATTGAGCAATGCTCTGAAAGCCTCAAAAACATTTCATTTTCTCATACTGCATTGAAATAGCAGCAGGAAATATTTCACTCAAGTTCATTTTTCTAATGCGATGGAGACCTACCACATGTTCAAGGTTTCATTCCCATGACATGTAGTTCTTCATAAGGAAGAGGCTCTCCATGACATCCGTGGCTGTATCATGTTCTTTCCATTAGGGAAGTGATGCGATATGGCGATCACATTAACTAGACATGATACAGCACCGAGATGACAGAGCTCTTTTTTCTTTTCCTTTTTCTTATTTATCTTCTTCTTTATTTTCTTTATCTGTTGTGCCATTTCCTTTTTAACTGTCTTTTCTTCATTATTTGATTCAATTTTTGCATTTTTACGTATAATATACTTTTTTCTTATCATTTTTTTGCTCTCCCATGCAGCCGGAACTTTTCCCAAACTGCAGTGATGTTTACTGCTAAATACTTGGGCTTTGAACTCAATAAACCTTACTCAACATCACCGAAAAATACAGCGGCAAAGACCAAAAAAATGTAACTCTTATACTACTGTTTGATCTGCAAGCATCTTATGCCGAAAATATTAACGTAGGATTAGGCAAGGTAGTTTAAGAACTGTCTATTTGGTTGCTTTCAAGCAGGCTGCTTAAAAACCAATATCACCTTTTGCACGCAGAATTTGCAGCGTTTCTCAGGGATCAAAACTTCACTCTCTTCTGTATCTCCAACTTTAATTTTTTTCGAACTTTCGAGCTTTCATTTCTCACCGTTGATTTTCAAGTGGATTCACGTCAAGACTCATCGAAAGCATTGGCAAAACTGTAATTTTATTTGTCTGGATTCATGCAGTGACAGATTTAGAAGTATGTTTAGGCTATTTGTCGTGATAGGATCAACTGCCTTTCGAGCCCAAAATTTTGTGCCCATAACTTGAGGTTTTCATTTTGCATCTTGATGGAGTCATCAGAATTCATTACTCATTTGATTACAATTAAATTAACAGTCTCACATGAGCTAAAACAACCTTAAAACTAGATTCACAAAACTAAGCCTAGGCTTGATTTCCTTGTTATTGCAGGTATTTATGTATTGAATCACCGTACCACCTTAATTTTGGAGTAGTTCAACATTCAAAATAAAATTACCCGGCATTGAGTCGTTCTAAACACAAACAGATATTTTAATTATCCATAAACTAAGCTAGTGTTTGTGCTTGTTCTGTGGTCACCATACTTTAACGCGTCAAAAAGAATTATTTCCTCTAAACGCTATTTATCAACTGGACGCGTCAGGCCGCCCATGGGGAAACTTCCTTTCCTGAGCCCCGTGATATTTGGGCCAGGAATCTCGGTGTCAAGTCTGCCTGTGTCACTCGCTCGATCAATTAATAAGTGACTCCAAGGCCTGTAGGATCAATAAATAAGAGCGTGACGTGTGGGCCCGCTTCATTCTTTCGCTAAAAACTGAGCGTTTCCGGGCGATTGAATTTCGGCGAGGCATGGCCATCGATAAGTCGTAAAAGGGATAAAATATCGCTCTCGTGTAAAATGATGGTTACCAAAGTTAGTGACTGATCTAAATTTTCCATGTTATACATTAAAACGATAAACTAAGTAAGAGAATATTTCTTGTGTGTTTGGTAAAGTGAAAATGAACCGCAACAAAGTATACTGCAGTATCACATCGTTACATGATGCTGTAGACGACGCTTACATCCCTCATGAGGGCTCACATCTGCTTTATAGTTTAGGTGTTTATCTCTGCCTGTCATTTTTTCTATATTTTTTGGTCCTCATTGTGTTTACCTACCTCGAAATGAATGTCTGCTCTATGTTTCTTAAAATATTTATTATTTCCTGGATTCTTAATTGTAAGTTCGTGTCTTTGCACAATCATAGAAAATTTTTATCAACTGACTCACCAAACATAAGAAATAAGCATGCAACCATGCATAAAGTTGAACATGCCTCCAGGAGTTTAATGTGTCAGTTTTCCGATGCCCAATAATAACTAACATCAAAAGTGAAGATAACATTGAGTCAGCATCTGCTTTACAGTGACAGACACATGTCTGATGGTGCTTATTACATAATAAGCACGTCTAGACTTGCTTATACACTAACACTTAAGCGACTACACAAGCCTGGTCTCTTCTTGTTAGCGTCACGTGTAGCGCGAGCCTCCATCGAGTGGGATCACGATCGTGTGTCCTTGGACTTTAATTTGTGTTTTAAATTCAGTCAAATCACGTATATTAAACGAGTGCATTTAAAAGATGGCGCCAAAGCTTTTTATCCAATAATTGTGAAGTAATGGGTAAAAATTTGACTGAGGTGTAAGCACTTTTGAAATGCAAATGTTTATGATTAAAGAGGCACTCAGGACTATAATTAAGATAAAAATTTGAACTCATTCACAGCCTGGTCGGAAAGAGGAAAATCAACCTTCAAAGATAGGGGTTAAATATTTTCTGTGACTTTTTCGTTCGAAAGTTTTTCTTCTAAAGAATTACTAAACAAAAGTCAATAACATCCATAGAAGAGGATTCGTCATGTCAAGAAATGATGACACCACAAATATGGGTTTACGATTTATGAACAGGTGTGCTATTACAACAATGAGTGTGGGGCTTAACTCCTTCATGAATCATCATGTGCTGGAATGAGTAAGAGTGAGTTAGTAAGGGGGAATGAAGCCACGTTTCAACTGATAAATATTTCTATGCAACTGATCACGGTTTATTTTGAAAATGAACCTATTATTACCCTAATAATTTTAAAGTTGCTTTGAATTTACTGTAGACTATAATCTACATCCGTCCTGAAATTTTAATTTTCTTGCAAAACGTACAAAAAACGAACTATAATTGTAAGCAAGCAAAAAATGTTGGCAATCTTTTTATTAAAAACTCTATAATGAAAACAAGAATTCACCGTCACTTGAGATCACCGTAACAGAATAAACACGGCAAAGTCATCCATTCTCTCAGAAATCTTTGACTCTGGGTTGTGTAGACGAAGAAGGGTAGGAGTTGCAGGGGTGCATTAGCCTGGGGTGAGAAGGGAATATTATCTGCCCATAAAATAAACGACAATTTCTATTAGCCTGAGCGGTTAATATTTAAGCAGAGCCATCAAGTCTGACGACGAGGATCATTTTTCAAACGAATTTAACATGATTGACGAGCCAATCGACCGTTCAGTCGGCTGGCTTAGCTGCACTTTACGAACCATGATATTGTCGTTATTAATTTTACCAATGGTGTTCTATCCTCGTTTCTTAAGCGTTATTCCCATTATATTCATACCCTCTGCTGGAGCTCGAAGTTGATTAATTATGTAAAAGCTTTAAAGAGCATCAGCATTTGGTTTAAAAGCCTGTTTCATCAGCTATAAATTTCAAGCCAGTTTGTAAATAAGTTTGCGCTTTGTATTTATAATTAACAATTATGCTCTCTAATTTCTAGAGCAAGAGTTACTCTCGTCACTTTCCTCACTGATTCATTTCTAGTGCTAAACTTTCATGAGTTTGGTGAAGCTGGCTGAGTAAAATCAATTCCTTCAATCCTGCAAAATAATCTCTGCCACTCAATTAATTCAAGCTGGAGCAACTCGCTTATTTTAAAGCGTACATACGAGAATAGAATCAGTGAAATTAATCGTGTACTAGTTTTGTGTAATGAAGATTCACTATTCAGAAAGTTCTGGATTGTTTTTGGAGGGTTTAATTGGTCTAAACATGTTCTTAAAGTCAAAACCATACGATTTCGCAGTGTGCCACATTTCTTTTTATGCCTTAATACTTCTAGTATTGCAGCGAAAAATTCCATTTAGGCTACATGAGAATTTCACATGAATAGATTTGAACTGAAGCCAGTTTAATTTTGTAACATTTGCTGAGAATGATATGCACCCTAAGAACTGAATTTCCATTTTAGAGGTTGTCATGGGTAAAAGTTGTGAGAGTCTCTTGTTGGTTGGGCTTAAAATATAACTATAAATGCATCCAAGTTTCACTAAGTATTCATGAAACATACTTTCTGGTACAACGCATCCAGCATCTGCGGTAGCTCAGTTCTATGCCAGAATTTTATGATAATTTCAATTGGCGTGTCTTGATTTGGTCACGTGTGAAGTTGCACCCACTCTTGCAGCTGAAAATAATCTACAACTCTATGCGCTTTGCGTGTGGCTCGACTTCAACGAGTATGTACGAGTGTAGTACAAAAGAATTGTGTGCAAAACAGAATCATATCGATGAGGCCAAATCAAACTTCATCTGTTAAGAGATAACAGAAGTAATAAATTTTCTGGCCCAAAATGATGTTACTAGCAAAAACAGTAACCATTACTCAGACGTTATAAAAATGTAATTAATATCTAATTTTAACACAACATAACATCAATTGAAATCGTTTAGTGAATAAAAAGAGAGCCTCTGCAATGCTTTTAAAATAAACGTAGAAATTAGTGGTCCAGCTTTGCAAAATAAGAAGTGTCTACAAATGTTTTTACGCGGAACATTGATGACATTACAGTTGTAATGTGGTTTGCAAGAGACAACCATAGAAATGCATCCGACCCCAACATATTTCAGACTTTCCGCACGATTCATTTAACATCGTTGCATCCAGTGATAGAATTTCCTACGTTAGTGTAAACTGATGACAATTTCATAGCAATGAGTAGATCGCACGAATAGGATCCGATATTTGAGTGTACAATGTTTTCAATGACTACCGTTTTCACGCTGGTGTAGCTAACTCCGTAGTACTGCACCTTATAGGCGGGTTATGTACGAACGGATGCAATTTTACGAACAGTGTACTCTATTGTAAACCTCGTTCCAGAAGTTTACAAATCCCCCAAAAACAACAAAAGGGGAGGAGGTGGCAGTTCTCTCATTTCAGTGTTCAAAAGCCAATCAATGTTGGAATGCTGCTACCGGCATCACTCAAACTATTAAAAGTATCGCCCCACCAACATGTAAGTGCATTCAACTTCCAACAACTTCGTGGTGTATAGCCAGCTAATGAATGCATTTTCATTCACTTTTGGGCTTTAGGGCTTAGACATTGATGTGTGTTCTCTCTTCAAACCATCAATCTTGGTTCAGTAGTTTGTAACAGAAATATAATTCATTACCTTTAATGTTATGTTTCACATGATTTATCGAAGGCATGAGGAATTGTAAGTGTGATATGCCCCAAGTTTTGTAAAGAATTAGGATTATTATTGCCATGAAGTTGGTTACTTTTGATGAAAGGCGCTAGTATTTCTTTCTTACATTGGTGGCGAATAGTTTCTTTCATTAAGTATTTTTTCACTGGCAAAATCAAAGAAGGGCGAACGATGAGTGCATTATCGAACAGTAGTTTTAAAGACGCATGATCTTGTTAAGTAAATGCAGCGCATGCACGCAATTCTGACTAAGTCGTTAATTGCGTCGTTTTTTTCGTACAGTCGACTGTAGGAAAACACATTTAAAAACCTAAACTCTGTGGTGAAAAGAATAAATGATATGCTACAGTAATTTTAAATTTCAAAAGTATTTTTCTATTCATATTTTCCCACTGGGTCCTCAGTTACTGCTGAAACTTATAAGTTTCAGTTAACTGAAACTTCCGCTTACAGGGTTGTAACAACGCGCAGAGTTTGTCAGCAAAACTCCAAATTTATTGCTATTTAAAAGTACGGACTATGAAAAGTTGAACTTACATTTTGACAGCTTCTACAAAGTCTTTGTTACTAACTTGATTTTGTTCAATGTATGTGATATCAGATCTGTAACACATGGCCTCACTTCCTTTGTAGCCACGTACATTTTGCACAAGCTGGTGAATGCTGTGTTCACCTTTGTAGATGTACACGGTGTGTTAATTTGATTACTAATTAATGAACATCATCACCAGTAACCATTCAGTAATCTTTACAAAAATTCTTGTTTATTAATTGACTTCGAAGCAACAGCTGCGTGTTCCACCTTACCTGCACTTCATTTTTAGCATTTGTAAAATATATTCAAATCATGTTATTTTAATGTGAAAAAAAGAAAGGTCTAAGATCAAATACTAACATAACGTAATACTCCTGGATAATCTCATTTACTTTGGAAAACTTGAAGAAATTTTTCACAAAGCTCGTCAGATGAACGCAGAGATTAACGGCGCTGGAGGGCCAGACTGAGGATTTCAAAATGTTTTTCCGTCGCAAGTTTAATCTTTCGCTGAACTTGAGCCAGGCTTTTCTCATACTTAAATACTGATAATAACTTGAAGCAAGGAACTTTTTTCAGCGAGCTGTATTCTTCATTTACTGTAGTTCCATAAATTTTTGGACATCGCCGTGCCTGAAACTTGCGGTCCGCAATCTCTTATGTGACCGCTGCCTGTTCAGATTATTGCTATGAAGGTTGCTCGGGATGCCTCGTGGTGCCTCGTCAGGGCTTGCTTTTCCTATGTGGCTGAAGTGAAGTCATCGTATCATGTATTGTTGACCTAAAGTTATAATGTTTACGATAGTCACTGTTGGGATAGAGGATAGAAATACTTAAGATAAATATAATTAGTTAGCCTAAAGATCTCCACGGCATACATATTTCAATTCAACTGACTCAGAGTTAGCTTGAATGCCAGTGAAAAATTTGTCTGAATGAAAACTGTCTTTGGGCAAAGTTTCACTGATAGAGTGCCTAATTCTACAATGCAAACATGTGATAATTAACCGATGATTTGTTGGTTTCATTATTTTTAATAGACAAATGTGCTGTACACGTTGCGAATCAATCGTTATTGATTCGTAGTGTGACGAGGAGTTAAATAAACTTCACAAACACACAGGACATTTAAGCTGCAGATATGAAACACAACTGCTGTAGCTCTCGTGTATAGAAAACAAATGTGCTGCGCAAACGAACGTTGAATTGTACTTTTCTTCGAGTCGAACTTTAATTCCGTGCGACAGAACACGATCTAACAAGGTCAAGCACTGAGATGTAAACTTATATACTTGATAAATGAGAACCATGTACAGCAACACGTCTTGAAGCAAAGGTTGAATCTGATTATCTTCGACCTTGTTTTCGTTTGTTTGTTGTGTTTGCCGATAATTTCCCGGGATTCTGATTACTTATTAATTAAGCCTCGATTTGCAGAAAATAGAAACAATCAAGCTACCGGTAACTACCGTCTTATAAACCTGGCATCCAATCTTCAGTATGAGAATGTAAAGATTATTAAAAACACAAAATCGAGGGATTCCAAACCTTAATCACAACTAATCAACCTTAATGCCGTGTGCCATTCAGAAATATTTCACTGCACGATTACTTACGTAACTTCGATGCAACGTAAGGTTGAAACGAATATGAAAGTAAAAGAATAGTCAATTTAGGATTTATTTTTGAAATAGAGTACCACATATCATGCTATGTGCGAATGTTTGTGGGGTACCTAGATTTAACACAATTAAAACTTGCAATTAGTTTTCCGGGTGCCTGCTACGCCCGTCTAAGTGACAAAGGAAATGAATGGGTGCTTCTAGAGTCAAGTGCTCTTCAGGCCAGTGATAGGAGACACATTTCATTAAAAATTTATTAAAAGTGTTCATACTGGATTTTTCAACAAGCTCCTTGACCTAGCAGTCGCTACCTGAGTCATTGTTAGAGTATTCTCAAAATCATATAAATTTATCTTTTTATCCGATCTTGGAATTTCAGGAGTGAAAAAGGAACCTGACGACACTTTTTTGACATTTGATACTTTCAAATGACACACAGAAGAAAGAGCTCTCATTAGTTTCTGCAAAGTACATAAGAAAACGAGTCTAGCAGCAGTTCAGCCTAAAGATATGTTTCATTATCACTGAAGGAAGGAGAGTTAAAGCAAGAAAAGAAAAGACCACAAATATAGATAGAGTTCATAGTTTCATAGCGATAAAATTGCACAATGATAATCAAAACCAATCTTTATTCCACTGCTCTGTGAAACTTTAGTGGCACCATTATTGTATGCTAGTTAAAGAGATCCTCAATCTAGGCTAAAAGAGACTCAGGCTCACAATAAACTACTTAGAGTGAAGCAAATTACGGCACAACAATTAAGTTTTTCTGCTAAAAAGATATTATGACGTCAGCTTTGAGGTAAATGAATAAAAACGAGAATAGTTGGTAACGAAACGACGAATAACGTTCAAAGTAGAGCACTAAAGGACATTTCAAGATCTGCACAAGTCTGCTATTAGAATTCCTAAAACAAAGAGTATATTCCTATCACATTTTTTGTGAAACGACACAGTAAATACGGTGTTCAGAGCACGACGAAAATTAGAGTGATCATTTTTCTTTTCTAAAACGGGGGAATGAAGCCTGGCGGTACAAGATTGTTAGAGAATATCCACAGCAAATACTTGTGCAACACAAGAAACACTTGTGCTTTGATGTTACATAGAGCGAGCAGTTAATTCCAATGTCAAATTTTATTCTATTCCGAAGAACAAGAAACGTGAATAAAGTTATTGGCCTTTAATTAAGATAAATTTTGTAGTTGCATCACAATACTTCGATAGAAGCACTAAATTCCTAACAATGACTGTAAATTAAAGCTTTCTCGTGATATCTTACCTAGGACACTCAAGCAAAGCTCATCATAGGATGACATCTGGCACTCAATACAAGCCGATGGACGGCCATGCTTTTGCCATAGTTAGAGCGTCGTTAGGACGACTACAGTTCACTTCCTCGATTTTACAATGTGATAAACCGTTTTAAGTACGTCGTTCGAGATGCAAAGCACTTTAATTAACCTCTTGATGTACTCATTAAACACATCTTGTTTATTGCAGTAGGTGTAACGCCATGACAAAATGATCCAATAGCAGTAGTTCGAAGTACTTCGAATAGTCTTTAAATGATCCAATAGCATCACTTCGAAGCATCAACTACATCTGGCGCACTTGTCTTTTTTACAGGAGAAACGACGTGTCAGTGATAAAAAAAGAAAAAAATTTCCTCGATTCTCTGAGTTCATTTTACATTTTCAAGAATTCATAAAAAATAAGGAATTCTTTATGAATTCTTGGTTTCATATTTTTGCTTTTGAGAGTCAGCTGCAGAAAAAAATGAATATACAAGATTGCAATGTCACTGCCAACATTCATAAAGGAAATATGATTGAAATGTGGCGTGGCCGAAGGGATGAGGAAAAACGTTGAAGAAAATATGTACATTGAAAACCATTGATACATGGAAGCATGTATTCGTTGAATCAACTCATGATTTGGGGTTTTCATTTTACTATAACATCTCTCATGAGTCAGAAGTAATGATCAAAACAATTCTTGACGGTTAGTGTATACGTCAGGCATTTTAGTATATGGCCCTTCTTATAATGCACGAGTTCTAGTGTTCATAGTTTCCAGTGTCACTAATGATGGCATACACAACCTACGCATGAACTCCAAATAGCTCTCCTATCACAAATGTAATTCAGAACTGAGATTGTTCGTGAATGGAGTTCCTGTAATACAAACATCTTCGTGCATATAAGACATCTCTTTGTTGGAATATCATATATGTATGAATGTGCTTTAAAAAATTATAAGGTGTTCCGTGATGGAAATTTTTCAAAACGATCAAAATAAATAGTTTTAAAAAGATAGCTGCATTTTTATTTTAGGTGTTAAGTTTAATTTTAAATTTAGCGTACCTTTATTTTTCCGTCAGTCAACCAAACAATCTCAAGAGAAAAATGTGTTACTCTCAGACAACACGATCAGGACCATAGAAAAAAACTCATTTTACTTTCGGGGAATTTTATTTTCCAAATTACTTTTTCAAACGATCCAAAAATTATATTTTTGAGTAAATAATTTAAAGTAGACTGAAATGTCAGTAGGTGTCGTAAGCGATAACTTCCTGCAGTTCTCTCAGGATTTCGACGTCTGAATCGATTATTTCTGGTCAGTGAAAGCTCAACCGACGTGGTGAAGACAAATACGAGCACCGCACAGGCTGTCAACAACGCAGTTTGCATGCAAAACGCTTTCACCTCCGTTTTTAAAGAACAATTATTCGCTAAAGCCTGCCGTGCAAGCGGCCTCACAGTCGCAGAAAAATACGGAAGACTCGTATTTCACTAGTTTGCCAAGTTTTTAAAGTTTCAAAGTTTTAGCACAAGTTTATGGCGTGGACGTACAAGAACCTTACGCTGCCCCAAACCTTAATTTCCCAAATGGTTTCTTTAACTTTGCGATTGCCGTCGCCAAAGCAAGTTTGTGGCCGCCCCTACAACCAAAATAAAGCTGGAAAGCTGAGCATCATGAGGATTTGAGAATCATTGAGAAACTTAGACCGTGGCTTCATTCTACTTAAGAGATTGTATTGGGAGAACTGAATGAAGATTGCAAAGGCTTACTTGCATTAATTTCGGGAACTGGAACTAAGAATCATATTTTTCAGAGGTAAAGTAATCGTACCACAAAAAGGTTGGGTAAATTCGTGGGCACAGTCTTGCGAGTATTTTTGACTGAGGTACTGATTAGAGGGTAAGGTCGATTCCTCATGTTATAGAAACGATTTATACAGTTGTGCTTGGTAGTAGCATGAAGCTAAGCAAACGCAGCTGGTGAATTTTGAGCTACAGTAAAATAACGTGACATCGTGAGGGAAACAACTGAGAAATTGTATCCTAAGAATACTGTAAAGTACACTGGAAATTTCAAATGACAAAACAAGGACATGAGTTTGCTACACAAACACTATTTTTTAAAAGGAATATCTTTTATGCATTCATACCTATAATAATTTCAAATTAGTCAAATTTAAATCGTGTAATTTCCGCGGGAACTGTCTAGTTAGATAAGATACAGAATGGGAGTTCTGTATATATTAATGAAAAACATTCATATAAGAAACAATAATTTGTCAATTATTGTCTACTTTACTTCTATAATACAAGGTGTCTCACCATCTCTCTCTTTCTCTATCTGTGTGTGTCCATCCCATTACTTCGTATTTATTACTGAAAAAAATGATAACTGAAATTAGGAAAGGCATACATGTATTATAAGCATTGTATTGTGGATACCAAAAACACCGGATTACTATAAAATATGCCATTTTTCCGTTACTAGCCTTGTTCTCCTTCACGGCCATGTTATCGGTATGTAAGATGTAGACTAGAAATTTTGTATATATTCATCAAAAATTCATTTAAACCACAATAATTCGACGTTAATCTTTGATACATTCGCTTCTATGATAATTTCAAATTAGTCAAATCTAAACCGTAGAATTTCCACGGGAACTAGCTAGTAAACACATATTTGAGAGCTAGGTACTACTCGGAAATGTAATTCTAAAGACCATAATTGTGGTCTTGCCGTGCGAGGAAATTCTGATTTGCAAAAAGAAAATAATCTACATATATAATCGACAATATATTTCCACCTCTCTCTTTCTATGTATCATTAATTCTTATTTATTCCTGAAGATAAATTATTGAACATAAATCAGAACCGGCATGCATGTATTACAAGCATTGTATTGTGGATACCAAAGTCACCGGATCACTTTAAAATAATCAATTTTTTCCGTTATTAGCTTTCTCCTTTTACATGGCCATGTCATTGGTAGATACGGTACAGAATTGAAGTTCTGTATATATTCATGAAAAATATTCAGATTTTGATAGTACCACGAGTACAACTATAAAATGTATTTTATTTCATAGATCCTTAATTTTATGACTTTCAAACCAACGAATTTCAACGGGTATTATCTGTGCCATGTTATCGGTAGATAAGATACATAATGGAAGTTCTGTGTATATTAACGAGAAGTATTCATGTAAAACACAGTCATCCTTCGTAAATTTTTAATTTATTTCTTTTTATAATAATTTTAAACTAGCAGGACCCGTGGAAATTCCACGGGATGAGAAATATACTGGTCCATTTCGTCTGATGCGCTGTCTTTGAAATTGATTTTGCCTTAAATGGTTAACTTCACCCGGATTCATACTTCCAATACTCTGCCTATATCTCTCTCTTTGGTTTTGATGATAATTCATTCCGTCTTCTTCATTCATGTTCTGTTCTCTTTGCTGAAATAAATTTCTCTGTCGCTCAAGGTACTGTGCCCGCTGTTCCTCATCCATATTTTCCATCCTTTGCCGGGATAAATTCCTTTGCTGCTCACAGTACTCTTCACGTCGTACATCGTTCACTGCAGTTCGCTTCACTTGCTGACGTTGCCTCTCCCTCTCAAGGATTTCTTGCCGTTGTTCATTCCTTATTCTCTACCTGTAGAGTCTCATTCTATCGCGAGCAGCTTGCAATCTTCGCTCCATTGAGACAGTTTTTTATGTAAGTTATGGTTCTCTGATTGAATATATGTCTTAACAATTAGGAGAAGTTTATATTAAATGTCAAACATATCAATGCATGTAAAGGCCATCTTTTAATGTTACACTGCAGAATTCAGTAGCTATGATACTGCAAACTCGACAAAAGCGTAACGTACTAACTAACTAAGAAAGGAACAAGCAGAATTATGATAAGATTAGTCGACTCTGAACCGTGAAATTTCCACGGGAACTGTTTAGTTGTGTATATTATGTATAGCTGTGGTACAAAACACTCTCGTCCCTCTATTGAGATAGTGTTGAGCAATTATGAAATTTATCACGAAGATCATCGAATTTGTTCACGTTAGAGTTGCAATATCGTGTTTTAAGTCCGACGGGCACAATTGTTCAATTATTTCTAACAGAAGAGGCGCTCATTCTAGCCTGGATATATTAGGAGGCTGGTTCTGCATATCTCGCAAGTCGGTCGTAGTTCTGCAAGCGTCATCCGATTTTGATTAAAGATTAAAGAGGATTAGTCTAATACGCAGGAGCGATTAATTGTCAGCCATCCGATCATTTGCATGACTGCAGATCGGCAGGCTGCAAAGCGGTTGCATCTGAGGGTCCGCAAGCGAATGAAACGCAGATTGTTTCAATTTAGGAAATCGATTCTTGAGCTGAGAATCCCTGAGACACTTCTATTCAAATCACGAGAAATACGCTCAGTACATACCACCATAACTTGATAATTATAGTGAATGACGAATAAAGTTGGGAGATTCGATCCAATTATTATTTTAGTTGAATCTATTTTCTTCAGAAAAAATTCGATTTTTGATAATACGGGGAAGTATTATAAGAACATTCTTTATTGTGATGATTTCATGAATTTCGATACTAATTATTGTGTGTCAAGAGAACAAGCGCTCATTGCAAATTTACACTGAGCATCTCTACTCTGCAATACAAGAACTGACAAGGTAGTACTCTCATGTCCACATGACAAAACTTCAGCTACTGACTCAGCATTGCCAGAAGTAATAAAGGGTGTGACAACAAGAAATTCTCTTGCCCTATGAGAACTAATTCTTTCATAATCTTTAACTGTACACTGTTACATACATATATTATACTTTTGACACTTCAAAAATTGCTATGTAACTTGCATTGATAGAATTCAAAACTGTTTGGTTTACGTTTAAACGGCTGCAGGCATCACTGAGCATAAGTGTGGCTTAGAAAAGCTCATAAACCACCTCAAAACGATATTTTACAACAGAAAAAAGTAAAATATGTTAGTCGAAACAAAGATTAAGAACATGTCAGAGTTATTTCGTAATTTATTAGATATTGTAATGAAAGCTAGTGTCTAAAATATTTTCCTTAGTTATTTTCTTTATTGTTCAAATACCACCCATTGCTACCATTATTGACAAACGTGCGGTCTGCATAGGCGACTGTGACTTAGATACACAGGGTGGCTGATAAGTAAGGTACATTTTTAAAACTATTATAGCTATAAAACTACATATGGCAAAGAGATTTGGTTAATTCAAAATGAATGAGGAGATTTCAAAGTTTTTTACCAGCGTATCAAGTCTACCGACAATCACAACATTTATTCCAAAAAAATCATAAAATCCACCCCCCCAAAATGAATCGCTATACAATGGAACGAGCAGAAATAGTGGAACTTTACTTCCGATGCAATTGTTCGGTTACTACAGTTCAGAGGAGTTACAGGAATATTGATGGTATTGAAAGAAGTCCTTCGAAGAAGTGCATAAAAAATCTGTTATTGAAATTTAGAGAAACTGGGACAACAGCAGACAGACAACGATGTGGCTGGCCACGGACCATACGAACTGGTGCTTCAATTCAGCTTGTTGCAACGAGTGTTGCTGATCGGCTCAAAACGTCAACTAGGAGACGTTCAATTCAACTGAGGATGTCACGTACCTCACTGCAACGTATTTTGGTAAAAGATCTAAAGTATCATCCATATAAAATTCAATTAACTCAAGAACTCCATCCTACAGACTACCAAAAGCGATTAGAGTTTGCGAATAGATTTCTGCAGCTTGCAGAAAATGAAAACTCTGTAAAGAATTTAATAATGACTGATGAGGCTCATTTTTACCTCAATGGTTTTACTAATAAGCAAAATTGCACATTCTAGGCTTCAGAAAATCCAAAAGAAATTCATGAACGACCACTTCACTCAGCTAAAGTAACAGTATGGTGTGGTATCACGTCTTCGAGGATCATTGGACCATATATTTTTGAAGATACTAATGGTGATGCAATTCGTGTTAATGGAAACCTGTATAAACAGATGATTCTAAAATATTTGATACCTAAAAATGGAGATAATAACATAGATATTACATTTTTCCAACAAGATAGAGCTACAGCGCACACAGCGAAAGAAATAATGCACATGTTAAAAACAATTTTTCCACACAGAATAATTTCTCGTTTTGGTGATATACCGTGGCCGCCTCGATCTCCAGATCTAATTACTCCTGATTTCTTTCTCTAGGGATACTTAAAGGAAAATCTTTACATTGAAATGCTTGACACTTAACAGCAATTGAAACTAAACATTATTCGAGAGATCAACAACATATCACCAGAGACATTAAGGAAAGTAATGAACAGCACCGTTGAAAGAGCACACCATTGTGTGACTAATAATGGAGGTCATTTAAAGGATATTGTATTCCATAGTTAAACGCATTTTATTGCTGAATTCATAAAGTATATTAAACTTTGAAATTTCTTCTTTCATTATGAATTAACCAAATCTCTTTACCATTTTTAGTTTTAGAGCTATAATAATTTTGAAAATACCTTACTTATGGGCCACCCTTTATATGTTTCGCGAGGTTCATGTCTCTTCTAACGTTGCTTCATTTACATGATAGCAACTTATAATAAACTCATCATATTTATACACAACTGTAGTTTGCAGCATGCAAGACGTTCAGCTGGTACATGGATAACAATTTTTTGCGTAACCTTAGTTTGTTCCTTCGTCTAGTACGAGAACAACATTTTGTACAGTATTATTTTTCTTCAAAGTTGTTTTGTTGTTTTGATAACTAGTCAATCTTTACGTGTTCCATACATGTCAAGTCTATTTGGGGGATGAATTATTGTTAGAACACCAGAAAATTGGGATTTCTACCGGTACACACATGAAAGATGCATGTGAAGATATAACATCACACGACTCTGTGGGATTAGATACCTGGGACATCTGAATTTGAACGAAAAGTTGCTTTTTGTCTCTTAACAGCTTGGCTTTCATTGAGAGTTCCAAAGTGAAAACTTTGATGTCATTTTGGTTGAAAAATAGAGGCTCTTTTCAGCAAAATTCTTACGCCAATTCCTTACTTAATAAGCTTTTAGTTGTCTCATATTCATCAGTCGAGTTTAAAGCACTTAAAACTTTTTAAAGAAAATCCTTGTATCTTAGTTTTACGATTAATGAGCTTTACTAAATTCTAAATTGAATATCTTGGCTTAAAATATTTTTTTTTTGCATGGCGTCTTGCTCTTTATTTATTCAAAAAAGTTACAGAATATAACCCGTGCAAATTTTTCATAAAAGTATTTAACAAATTTTCGAATCTTTAAGAAATAAGTGTTACCGAATTGAAAAGTGACTTATGTTTTAGGTGAATATTGCTATTATAAAATGAAAAATAATGCATGGCTTGCAATTTGATAATAATTAGAAGTCAAAGAATTTCGTTTGCAAAAAATGGGAATTTATGGAGCTTTCATTTGCTATGAAAATTTTTGGCATTAAAATAAGAAATAAGGTGAAGGCATGTATGGAAAACCCAATTGAATAAACATTAGTTAACTTTAAAATCCCCCTTCCAATCTCATTGGGCCTGCCGCATAGAAACTTCATAGAAATATGGTAATAATAATATAATTATTGGTAGAGAAATGGTTTCTTACATAAAAATGTCCTTTTGGAACTTGGCGAGTTTACACAGCATACAGAAAACAATTTATTATTGTTCAGCACTTCAGAATAAAAATGAAAGAACTTTATCTTTATTTTCGGCTGCTGTGCGCATGAGATACATTTCCAGAAAGTCCATTTACTGACGGAGGTGTACTTATGAAGCGGGCCTGTTGCTGACTGACGGAGGTGTACTTATGAAGCGGGCCTGTTGCTGAAATTTGGTGTTGGTTTGGTTTGGTGTGTGATTTGTTTCATGTTTGTGTTCTATAATATTCATGTAGTATTTCTCGTGAATCTGACAACGAGTCCTCATAGGTACATAAATGGATTCTCGTTGGCTAAATGTTATTGAACGCCTGAAATGGTCAGACTTTTTCTATACTTAAGAAACGTCCCTAGATATTTAACCAAGTTCATCTGTGAGTTTCCGATCATGAATTAGCATTTGATGCTTTTAACATACCGAAGATTTATTGCAAAACCATAGTTAAGAAACCCCTTTTATTCATCGCACACTTGTAAGTTCCATTTTTCCTGTCCAAAATGTTCAGGGGTTGTACTAAGTAAGAAACGTGGCGTCAGAAGTATAAAATGACAGTTCAAGTCAAACTTCTTTTAGATTCTTATAAATATCTTTCAAAAATTGTGGTCCCTTTTTCCATGAGTACTTCCGACAAGGACATTTTTGGTTCACTTCTAGTAGAAGACTGCACCACAGGCCTAATGAATGCAAAGTAGGGTCCAAAAAAGACTGCTCAACAACGGTTAGACAGCGATGAACCTAGATCTGCATGAATGTAAATTGCTGTCTTCGTTCTTTTCCAGGATTTCCTTTAAAATCTCAAAACTGGAAGGAAACAGACTGAATTTTTCCCAGTAATTCAATTGAGAGAAGAGTTCAGACCAACACATGGCTTCTGAAAATAAAAGTTTCGCACATCAAAGACTCGTTTCAATGGGAAATTAATCGATTTGCATGCTTGTGTACAGTTTTAAAGTTGTTGAAAGGGATATTCCAGAACCTTAATATTAAATGTGAGTTAATACTAATGGATATAAGTTTATCAAATGAATACGCGAAGGGCAATGAAAGAAAAAAATATTTTAATAAATTTCTGGGTTTCAGACCCGTCTTTTCGTTTGCTTAGACCGCATTTGCATTCACTCGTCGGTTTTATTCCATCCGAAATTTCACTATATAGTTTTTCTAATTGTTTCGCTAACGATGTTATTATCTTTCTTGCTTGTGTTTCGTATGAAACAAAAAACCTTAGAAAATCTGGCTGGAATGGCGCATAACTGACCTGTCGCTGGTAATACCACCGTGAAAATTAAGAATTTGGACAACATGTGGCTGTTACAAGTTTCTGGCCGCAGTTTAAGTTCTTTTATGCTTTCTTGCCGTCTCAAATGAAACGGAGAAGTTTCTTTCGGGCCGTGGTCTTTCAAATCGCAGCAAGGCACAGAGTAGTCCTGGGACGCGAGTTCTGTGAAGTCCATTCTTCGAAATGAAACTAGAAAATGTTGAAGAGATCAGTGCGAAAGTGCTAGGCGTTGTGTGCAGCAGCACCTGCTGCGCTTTTTGAATGAGGTTGATATACATAGATTTTTTAATCCAGAATATGTGCAGATTATTGACCTGTTGTCATAGACGCCTTGCTTATCAGGATTGAAAATAAACTTAGTGAGGACTGGCTTTAGGAAAACAGATTTAATGGCCAAAAATTGTATCCATGAATCTCATTAAAATATATCAGCGTGCACAACCTTGAGGTACAAGATTAGTTCAAATTTGTGCAAAGGTTGGCGATAAGATTAAGTAGAGGGTTTAGATTGGCGTCACAAGTAGGGTAGAAAATAGAAATAAGGTTAGGGTAGAGGTTAGGGTTGAGGTTAGAATTAACATTAGAGTTAGGGTTGGTTTCGTGTAGCTAAATAAATTTGTTATACCTGAAACACACGTCGAATTGATCCCGATACACCGGAAAATAATTAAAATTAGTAACCCTTTATTCCTGAAAACTTTCAACTTTGCACTAAAATAAGTCGCTGCTCTGCTAAAAATACTCTGAATGTTCAGTTGTCAAAAAGTTATATAGAAACTGAACTGAAGCTATTCTCAAATAGAAAGCTATTTTAGCCTTCGAAAATATCTCTCTCTTTCTATCTATCTTTGCGTGTCCGTCCCAATACTTCCTATTTATTACTAAAGAAAAGTTATTGAACTAAAATCATAATGGGTATAAATGTATTATAAGCATTGTATTGTTGACACCAAAGGTGCCAGATTACTATAAAACTAGATAGTTCATGTTTCCCGTTATTAGCCTTCTCTTACACGGCCATCTTATTGGTATATAAGATACAAATAATAAATAAATAAAAATTAATAAATAAACTTTATTTCCGATAAAGTATACAGTGCATTTACTGTACATTGCAGAGTGTGTAATTTTGACTAACGCCCTACATCAGGATGTCTTCTGAACGTCATTAATTATCTTTTTTTCTTGCTGAATATTGAAATGGCAAACGTGAGAGAAAACGATCAGTAATTCAAAGATAATATTTTAGTGTCATCCTGATAGAAACTTTGAGTTTACTTGTTACGGAAATGAGCACAGAAAATTTGTACAACCGTTACCTTCATGGATTAATTCGTTCAGGAGTTTGCTTGAGCGTCAAGTCGAATCCAGAGAGTGTATTCAGTACCCAACTGCTGCACAACCACAGACGGCGATGGTAATTGATAAAAAATAGGAAACTTTCAAAGTCCCAAAGCTAAAAGAAAAACAATGAACAGCTTCCCACAACACAGCACTGCGAAAGCCACATTGTTATCCTTTTTTTTCACGTAAGAGTTTTTTTCATAGAATGATTCATATATAAAAGATATGCATGCCGTGTAAACGTTTCTCTCTCATCGCTTTCACTACTGGCACTATGACGGTATAATTAGTTTTGTGATCATGCTTGAGGTGTTGTAAGAGCAATCATACACTGCTTGGAAATCATATTTCAAAATTCCTTGCGATACATTTGTGCATTAAAAAGTAGGGCTTCGTGAACTAACCCAAACCAGAACAAGCAATTCACATTTTCTTCACTAAATAACTGGTCGGGGAAAAACACACGTGGTATTTTGCAGCTGATGTCGGAAGTGTTTTCTGGAACTGAATATCTCAGTTGATGCTCTCAATTTTGTTCCCAAGATTTTATGTCTAAAATAAAATTTATTCACGTTCTTTTCCGTTCATACAACGGTCGACATTTAATTATTGTCTCTATGAACCTCTACAGAAATTAATTTTGATCAGAAAACTTCACTCAACTTTCTAATATTCTTTTGTAAGAAGAAAACCTCGGCTTCTATTTCACGCCCGACAGAAAAGAAATAGTTGCCTTTTCGCTCTAAAAAATAGTGACACAACTTTTTTAAATTTGCACTTCTTGGTAAAATAGTATTCACGCTGTGATTTAGTTTTTTAACCGTCTTGTAGCTTTACATAGAAGTTTTGATGATGGCTTCCACTTGTGAGTTCTAATTAAGCTGCTTCGGATACTGTGTTTGAGCAGGCATTGCTGTCGACGTGGTTGTCGTGTCGAGTAATTTTCTGCCAGAGTATCAAGCTGCCTTCACTAGGCTCAGAATTTCGTGTTTCTACCTCACGCTTCACGAGCTGAAGTTTCTAATTGAACAGTAAAGTTTGGCTAGTAGCGCTCACAGAAAGCTCAATTAAATGTTCAGGTACGAGAATATCGCACATCGCTGGCTAGGCCAACTTAACGCATAAGAAATTTCTTGGGTAAATACTCGATGTTAGAAACGTATTTTCTCTAGAAAGTTGATGGTTAATTACATTCAAGCTCGTAGTGTTTCTTTTTCACAATCTAGTATGATGAAAAAATTCAGTGTTTCATCAAGTCAGCTCTTTAATATGTAAACACTAATTACCATCAGGAAATTCGATTATAGTCTGATGACATTTCTACAAAGATTTCACTTAGTAATGCAGATGGGATCAAAGCAGCTTTCCTAGGCAGGATTTACGTACTCCCCAGCCCCGGTATTTAGTTGCACAGATGCCACCTACAATAACCTGAGCTAGGAACTGCCCGTTGTTCGTGTCTGACATTCGCAGTTCCAGAAATTGATTTAATTTTGGGGAGTAGAGTGTGGTTGTCGACAGGACTGCCCAGAGTCAAATTGTCTTTCACAAACAAGGCAAAGCCACAGAACCTTTCAAGTCACACACCTTTGAGCAGGGACCATTTTCGCGGTCGTTCAGCCCTGTTATGGTTCTTCTGAGCCTTTGCTAATTCTAGCGGCAATTTTGTCGGCGCCTCCATTAGGCAACTAATATTGATGATGCGGGCAGACAAAAGAATTGTCATGAAAAACACAGCGCTGTAATAGAGGCATTGCAGCGACCGCGTTGGAGTACAATGCAACACTACTGAGCGCTGCCGCTCCTCATTTGTTTTTGACAAAAGCTTCAAGAACAGATTGTCTTTTGTTTGAGGACACCCTTCATCTGGTGGTGTTCCCTCATGTGGCGTTCATCTCTTCATGGGTTCCTTTCATTCAGTTCAAATAACTAAGTGAAGTGACTGTGCAATTTCTCTCCTCATAATTCTTTTGTCATTGTTCTTAAATTACCGAAAGAGATGCATTGTCTTTAAATGAAAACAGAGAAAAAATGCCCTCGTACGATGGTGATTTAGGGAAGATGCATCTCTTTATTTAGGGGACGATGCAGCACCCGTAGAACGCAAAACAAATACGAACTTCTTCAAACTTGCTGCGAAGAGCTTTTCACACCAAGTAAAATGGTATTAAATTTACTAATTTTGATTTTTTTTAAATAGGAGGAAAAGCTTTACAAATTCATTTCTTTCGAATATTTGTAAGAACAGCTTTAAAATAGTATGAATAAAATATTAGAATAGAAGAAGATTTGTTGTTTGTATTCGTTGAAGTTTTTAGAATTGGATAAATTATCAGCAAATGATCACCAACCTCTCTATTATTTGTATTCATTTATCTGAATGAATGAAAACTTTGATGCTACGTTCCTTGTCATATTGCGCACGATGCAATTGGTGGTAAAAAACTCCGTGAATTTTTCTTACATCGATTTTCTGAATCACAATAATGGAGATTGTTGTGTGCGTGATTCAGAACATGAAAATGAAAAGAAGTTAAAGAAATAAACTAACTGACACTGAGATGGTTTCAAAATGTCAGTCTTAGCAACCCGTTAACCAATAATTTTATTTCTTTACGAGTTCATTATTTTGTTAATTTTCTGAAGTCACGCTTGCTGCTCCTTCTTCCATTAAAAAGTGTAACCCTCGTTCCAATATTACTTATAAGCTGCCAACTAATTTGATATTGCTTCAGTATGAAGATAATTTCTTCTCAATGTTGTTACATTTTAAATTATGAACATCTATTCTCAGGAACATTTATTCTCACAGATATAATCATCTCTTTTAACTTGTTTATTCTCTACCTTTACCCTATCATTCAAGTAAAATTCTGTATAAATTTCATATTAAATCCAAGTTGAGTTACACATTTCTTCCATATCTCGACAGAAACACGAAATATTTGCGGCATAATTGCATCAACGCAAGAATGGATCACTCAGCTCGCCTCTGTTGCCATATTCTAGTCCAATTTCATTGTAACACTCGTGCTGCTCTTGCTATTCTTGCTGGTCATCTTTCATTTTGACTCTTCATTTCCAGGGTGTTTCCATCCTCCCTCGTGTTGGTCTCGCGAGAATATTCTCACCTAGTCCTCCATGACAGGCGTATTGCATGCTCACCTAGTCCTCCATGACAGGCGTATTGCATGCTCACGTAGTCCTCCATGACAGGCGTATTGCATGCTCACCTAGTCCTCCATGGCAGGCGTATTGCATGCTCACCTAGTCCTCCATGACAGGCGTATTGCATGCTCACCTAGTCCTCCATGGCAGGCGTATTGCGAGCGCTGCCCTCAGGCGCTTAATTGCTTCCCTGATAAGGGAAAGCATCAGGTCCTAACAAGACTCTTGTTGACGTTGCTAATTAGATTACCTGCTTTCATCATTCCTATTTTTTCCATGAGAGCTTGCACACGTCTCAATTTTTAGGATCATGAACTTTTCTTTACAATCATGTTATTTTGCTATCAGGAAATTTTGATTGTTAAGGAAAGAGGTTCATTGCTGTGCTTACTTCTTTCTCACTGCTCTAAAGATTCAAGAGTTAAGAAATTTTGCGTTTCTCTGGATATCAAACTCATTAAATTTCTATTTAGCATTGATAAGTTCCATGTAATACGAGACTGAAAGGCATCACATATTTGCAAACACTTCCTGGATTGGGTGATTGCACCTGGCAATACGTACCTGAAGCAATACGTGCCTGAAGCAATACGTGCCTGAAGCAATACGTGCCTGAAGCAATACGTGCCTGAAGCAATACGTGCCTGAAGCAATAGGTGCCTGTAGCAATAGGTGCCTGTACATAACAATTGATGATGATCAGAATAGGTGCCTGTAACTGTAGATGCTTGTTGGAATAGGTAGCTGTAGGTGCTTGTTGGATTAGGTGGCTATGGCATAGCCAGTTGTGATACACAACTAGGCGTATTATGTATAGTGCTTAGAACTGGTTTAGATCCAAACTTGTATTCATATAATTCAGCTAAATCAATTACAAGAATCTTTGTTTAAAAATTTTCTTTCTGTGTGTCACAAAAATTTCTCTATTAAAAAAGTCATGTAAGTTTAAATCTATATTGACGAACAATCTGGTCTGAGATGGAATAGAAGCAGTTGAGCATCCGGTGCTTGGGCTCATACAGGGTGTTCAATAATTATCGTTACAACTTTTTTTGCCCACATTTATTAATGAAATCAAATTATACAAATCAAACTGAAATAATCATGTTATTAAACCATTAATGTTTCCGAATATCCATAACTGATTTAATATGCATGGATAGCATATTAAATCAGTTATGGATATTCGGAAACATTAATGGTTTAATAACATGATTATTTCAGTTTGATTTGTATAATTTGATTTCATTAATAAATGTGGGCAAAAGTTGTAGATAACTTGCTGCAAACGTTTATTAGAATGCTTGACGTGAGTCACGAAAGATTGTTTGGGGATCCTTGCCCATTCCTCCTCCGCTCCTCAGCTTCTCCCTGCTGGATGTTACCAATTTTGATGTTTGAGCTGTTCGAGGGTGACCTTGCCCTGGCCTATTAGCTACCTTTCCAGTCTCTTGAATCGCTTAAGTGTTCTCCAAACCAGCATTCTGTTCACATTTTAGTGATTTGGCAATGCCCCTTGGTGACTTTCTTGACTTATGCAACTTTACAATTGTTATTCTACTATACAGATCTTTAGCCATTATCTAGTAAAAAGTATCTGGTAAAAGTTTAGATTATATTTAAACATAATTAGAATAGTTGTAACGATGAATATTGAACACCCAGTATTTCTTCAGCCGTTATGTCTGATGCTGATTGGAAGGGTGAAAGCAACTGTTTCTGCCTTAGTTAAAGAAAAAATGGGTATCCATTCTCCTATGCCTCTTTGTTTATTGTTTTGATTCTTAATAATAAGATTTTGTATTAATGAGAAGTAGAGTGCATTGAGACTAAGAGGTCATGCGTAGGTCAGGCAGTGAGTAGCGTATATGAGACAGAAGGAGCACCAAAGACCATGTAGATGTGCTGGATAGAAGTAATAAAGTGTTAAAAGCTTTAAGACTTGGGATCTGAATGAGGCTATGGTTGTAAGACTCGTCTGTAGTGAAACAGAAAAAATACTGGATAACTTTTCAGCCTCAGTCATAATGTGTAAGTGCTAGTAGAAGATTGCTGTCGGGGAGCTTCACTGAATGTTATGGCATATCTCCCATGGATTTGTAATTCTTTTAATTTTTCTCCAGAGCACAGGATTGTGAACTACAAATTATTTTCTCAGGAAAAATATTCATAAACTTGACATAGGAGCCTAGTAATGGAATTATGCACAAGACTTGCACCTTGCATTCTAATTATTTCCTGTTAGTACGAGTTGGGAGTGGAATTCTCACGTTTAATAATCAAGTCTCAATGACATCACAAGTCTCTTGAAGGAAGTCATGCAGCAATGCAGGCTTTGTCTCGGTAACCTGTTGATGAAGACTTTATTAAAACGAAAACCTAGGAAGATAATAATAATAATTTTAAAAAAATTGCGACGAATGAGGAATATTTTACTCTGATTTACTCATGAATTGAAAAAAAGACGCCATTGTTTCTAGATCACCAATATAATTGTGCAACATTATAAACTTGCCCCTCATTTATTTTGTGGATGCAACTTGATATTTTATGTCTGATTTGTAATGAGCTGATCTACAAGTTTCACTTATGATTAAAATCAACAAGAATTAAATAATTTTGAATATCTTGCATCTATTGAACGGCATCTAAAACATCGTAGAAAACAAGTCTTTGGGTGTACCAGTTATTCTTTAAGTAGGACTCATCGACCCAGCTGCTGCTGCTGCTGCTATTGAAATGCCAATTTCCAATGTGATCTCATTCAGTCTAATGAGGATCCGTTCTAAAGGAAATGAAACTTTGGGCCTCTATAATTCCATCCCATTTTTTCTTCCTATTTTGGCATGAATTGCCGTTGCCTAAGAAATGCACGATATTCGTTCTTTCTCTAGTACGGGTATTTTTTTTTCATTTAAGTGTGAGATTGTCACAATCATTAATCCTGAGATTAGGTAAATCGCAATGAAAAATGACGAACTCTTGCTGCGCACTGCACGCTCAATTGAAAAGATGGCCTCGGCCACACAAGCTTGTATTATAGAACCTGTGTGGTAGCGTACGCTGGCACAGTATACTGGCACTGTATGCTGACACAGCTTACTGGTAAAACATACTGGTCCAGCGTACTGGCACAGCTTACTGGTAAAGCATACTGGTCCAGCGTACTGGCACAGCTTACTGGTAAAACATACTGGTCCAGCGTACTGGCACAGCTTACTGGTAAAGCATACTGGTCCAGCGTACTGGCACAGCTTACTGGTAAAGCATACTGGTCCAGCGTACTGGCACATCATACTGGCTCAGTATACGTTCTCAAAAAAGTTACTCTTTTCAGTCATTAATAAACATGTGTGTGCCTATTGTGGATCAAAATACCCTCGATCGCAACAGCCTCAGGATTGCAGATACAAAGAATGTACCCAGGAACCTGAGTATGTCTTCTGATGACGCCTTCAGTTTCTGATCAACGATCTCGTGTAGTAAAATGTGACCTCGGTATTCCTGTGGCAGATTTTAGGATGATTCACTTCAGTAGCTTAGTCTTAAAAATGTGCAGTTTCAGAGTACCTTTATTTATTAAAATTTTATCCTGTTATAAATGATAATCAGTTTGCCTTCCCGCGGCCACAGACTGACAGGCTCACGTGGAATGTTCTTCAAGTAGTTTTTTCTACATCCGTCGTGCCATAGTTTTTGTTAAAGACATTGAATTTATTTACAACCAAAGCGATCAGTTTCGTTCTCTTTTATAGTTTTTCTCCTTTCATTTTTTAAAAAATGTGAAGCCCTGAAATAATTTTGCTATACTATTCCTGGTTTAGATCTGTTTGTATCTAAATTTACTCCTCCTAAGAAATGTTCGTATATGACATTTCCTGTTAATACATGACACCTAATTTGTTCTCATCAATATGAATGATTTTGAATCATTGCATGAGACGTGTTCTTTGCAAATATCAGATCTTTTCCTTACTATTTTGTGATTTATTTTTTCATATTATAAAATGGGATCCGTTCTTTCTCCTTGTTACGTATAATCAATTTACATAATATTTGAGTGTGATATTATGTTGCTTTTCTTTGAGTGTGATATATTGCTTTTATTCAAGTGTGATATATTGCTTTTGTTTCAGTGTGACAGACTACTTTTGTTCGAGTGTGGGAGATTGCTGTTATTCGAGTGGGGTAGATTGCTTTTGTTTGAGTGGGGGAGATTGCTGTTATTCGAGTGTGGTAGATTGCTTTTGTTTGAGTGTGATACATTGCTTTTGATCTTGTGTGCTAGACTGCTTCTGTTCCAGTGTTATGGATTGCTTTTGTTCAAGTGTCATAGAATGCTTTCGTTCGAGCGATCTACGCTGCTTTTGCTCGAGTGTGGTAAATTGTTTTTGTTCTAGTGTGGTAGATTTTTTGTTGTAGTGTGATGTATTGTTTTTCATCAATAGTGCATCACTGATTCAAATGACAATGTAACTCTCTGTTTTATGTCATGGAAATTTCTCAACGTTAGGCTTGAAAATTTAGTATTTTATGAACTGGACTATCCCATACAATTTAAAATGTGCCAAGGAAGAAAATTCGTTCGGAAATTCGCGTCATACAAAAACAGCTTTTCTCGTCTTTTATTGAAACAAGTTCAAATTTTTCAAGGAAGGCTAATTTTTCAGGTCGCTTGTAAATTCAACGTTCATAAAACCAAAACGTCCAAACGCAGATTATACTGCTAATGAAGACTGCTGGTGAGTGACCGATCTTTATGAATAATTTTATTCATAGGACTGCACAAAATAAGTAGCAATAAAACACGTGAGTATCACAGCAATGTCATTTATTTGAGGTATGTTTGTTTACATTCGAAGGCATGAACATAAAATAAATATAGCAAGTTTTCATACACCTAGAACATTGCAAGTCGGAACAATTAACCAAAAAATGTGAGAATCTTGGGCTAAGAAATAAATAGCAGTATAATGTAGAAACATTCCATGCATTCTTATAAAACGATGAAGATATACAACTTGTACATAGCACAGTATTTGCAAAGTTATATTTTTGGTGTGTTAAATAGTCCGGAATACAAGTAGGAAGCTGAAATCGTTTAGCTTGTGCGGTCAATGTTCAGTCATAACTCGTATCAATAAATAAGAAGAGAATGACTTGTTCTTCGCCTGTATAATTTATATTGAACAGATTGAGTACTTCACAGGCAGGTGCACAACTCACCGCTCGGTGATATAGATCTGTAACATGATGCTTGGTGTTCACTTTTTAAAAATACTGCAGTCAGTGTCCAGTTCTACAACTAGGGCAACAATCTTTATTAATCGAATAAGATTTTATTTCCAAAGTAGCAGGGATAAATATGTCATCATCCTTAAATAGAAATTGGACTCTATAGCTAAGTGAATGTTTTACTGTTGCAATAAATAACAACCAATTATATTTCCTGTGATTAGGTCACAGTCTCGTCAGGAATAGCAATCACCCCTCATACTGTGCACTCAGTTTCATTTGCTAGCTCCATAGTTCATATATTCATAAGTAGTCACAATTTTGAACATGTCAGTATGTTTACAGAGACATTTCTGTGAAAGAAGACTCGAAGGTTTTTAGATTAATTTGAACATAAATTTCTGTGTCTAATAAAAAGCTCCATCACCCTGAAATTTGTCCAGGATCTTACATAGTTTTCTCTGAGCTCCAGCGAGGGAGGCCCGGAGCGGTGGAGCTGGAAGCTCTCTTTTTCCAGTAAGAACTTATTCTACAAAAATGGGTACGTTCCACCTTGGGGAAAAAATTGTGCACGTGCACTTATCTTTATAGCAGGACACTTGTATTCACTTGAAATTATATTTGATTTGGAAGATACTTCTTTGTACTGAACGCGGGAGTAATTAGATACACTGAATCACATTTTATAATCAGGATAACGTTTTACTCCCTCTACAGCTGATTGAAGCTCAAAATGTCTTTTATTCTTCGATCACACTTTGGGTTAAACACTAAAGAAGTTGTTAAGAAACACCGGAAATTATATTGCTTTTTGGAAAAAAACGAACCTCACTTTTATAATTTTCAGCATCTGTGTTGAGATCATCGTGAAACTGACACTTTGTAGATTCTACAAAAAACTTCCATGTTTTTAGCAATGTTTATCATAGTTAAATTTTGTGATGATTTTGAATCGGATTTTGAACAATGAGTTACGGATAATTTTCTGACGCAGTGTTCTAATAGTTTCAGCGTGAGGCAAAATAACGTCTTTGTTGAGGACGGAAGGGGCGCAAGAGGCGAAAGCGACTCAAATTGTGCTGGTTTTTACTGTTTCTTCGAATACAATACAGGAGAGTTTTTACAGCCCGCTCCATTATCTCCTATTGTTGTTCCGTACGATTTTATTACCAACTCCTGTGACCGAAGAATGTGACAGTTTACAGTATGTATATTGCTGACAATTGATGAATAGTTTACTAGTTATGTTTTCTTCAAATGAAAATTTTGATTTGGAGCCCAGAACTTTTGAGACAAAATGTAATTTAAAATTATTGACACTAAAATTCGTTATGTGCCTAATATTTATGGTTAAAAGTATTTTCAGGAGCTCTGATATATATTAAAAGTAAATATCGGTTAAAAAAATTGATGAACTTTTTCCAAACGAAATGGTAGTGCGATGTACAACGTCAATACTTTTAAATATATATAATATTTATTTCTTTATGCACTTTCCGGTTAGAACATGAAATCGTATTCAAGTTATACAAGACGCTGGAGAGACATAGTAAACTTACGTGTAGATATTGATATCAATGATGATATAATATTATACCAGACTGTAATCAATAATCAAACAAACAATGGATAGAATATTTTTTATCTAAAATCGGCTCTAATTATTTTGAACAAGTGAGAATTCGCTACACTGCTATAATAGATAGCTCATGGCCCGCGTAATCTCAGTTGCCTCTTTTGGTTTAGCGTCAGCTAAAAATCTGTTATACATTGTTATACACATCAACTAACACGATGATTCAGTGTAAAAAATGTCGGAATGAAAGAGAGTAGACAGCAAGTCTCGAATAATGACTGGCAACTTGCGAACACACAAAGATATCTGGAAGCAGAAAAAATATTTTCCCACTAAAATGTATGTTCATAGTAATTGAGGTTACGATGGCATATTTACCAAAATTAAATACTAGAGACGAACATAATGAAGTGACGTTGGTGCAAGTACAGTAAATGGGAAAGTTACTAATGGAACATAAAGAAATCATATTTAAAGCCATCATTTTGAAACAGAAGTTGAATAAGTTAACTGAAGTACAGTATCAGTGTAGCTTTTGAATTATATGACTAGATTTAAGGTATATACCATGTATAAAAAACACGTAGAAGCACGTTCTTTGGTTATTTCACTCAGCATAAATCTCATATAAAATTGTTAAAATGCCTCCGGATATCATGTTGTTAGATGTTTGAACAGTTCCGCAACCGATTTCGGTTCAACAAAGTGAGCTAATGGATAAAAATCCAGGTCAAAAGAAACAGTTTCCAGACCACAGGTTTCCACAGACGAGTATCGTAGATGAACAAAAGTAAAAATACTTAAACACAAGCCCGGATCGTTTTCTTGCTTAGAAGTCGTCAGTTTGAGTTCAAGGTAGTTTGAAGGTTTTGTATAGATTAATCATTTACTGGGCTGTTTTTTTAATATGAACGAAAAATATTTTTATGAAACTTTGGCTGCTAAAGGAAGCGAACATTTCTGGACACCGTACCATGAATTACGCATTGTGTAGTGCTGGGTTAGCAGAAATGGTTGCCCTCAAGTGTCTGGTTTGAATCGCTGTAAACAAATAGGGCAGCAGGTCGAGAATGCCAGCCTTGTGTCAGTGGTCATCATGCAAGGCTCGTGTCCACCGCTACAGAAACTCAAAAGCTAATTCATGAAATTGGATACGAGTGCTTCCATACCTACAGCTCCTACGCAGAAAACCAGATGGAAACTCTATTGTTGCAAGATCGAAAAGCATGATATTGTAAGGTTACAATTTCTGGGTCAAAAGGTCTACACTGTAGCAAGCAAATGCAAGACCTGGAAACGATTCATGGTCGGAAAATATTTTGGTAGTGTGACGCTTTGACGGAAGTCGCCTCGGCACTTTTGTTTTAAACTACCTTATAACACTGAGGCAAACTTCACAAAAAAGTGAAAAGTTCGGAACGTACTAAAAAATTTGAATACTTGAATAGAACGAAATTTATATAAATGACCCTAACACAGCGTTCCGACGTGAAAAATACGTCGAAATAAAACACCCAAGACTGGAAAATGAAAGGAAACCTGCACAAAGGGTGTTCAAAATAAGAACTGAATTGCCTAAGCAGAACTTCATGAGATCATACGATGATTTTATACATTTGTACACGTTTTTACACGCATGAGAAGCCTAAAGGTTTCGATACCTCTACAGTAAGTAAAACTGGCAAGATCAGGTCAGTAAATGTAATGAAAGAACAATTCACGTGATTCAACCTAATCGAATTTAGTATCTGTTCCTAAAATTAGAAACACTGTACGAAGAAATTTGAAACATTTTTCTCTCATTTAACCAAAATCCAATTAGCGAAAAGCAACGCAGTATGTCTCCGCTGGAGTACTGGAGCTCATTAACCAGCGACGGAGCACAGGTTCTGACTTCAACTGAGCAAAAAGTATAATCTGTTTTTCATTACATGAAGTAATTTTTGTCTTTACGTTGCCATGGCAGATTACTTGCCTATGGTCACTAATCTTAAATGTAACCCTCCAACCTAGTTATCATTTTAGAGAAACAAAGTAATACTTACTTTGACGTAAACGTCATAAAAATATTACCTTTTGGTTACCTTGAAAATGGAACATACAACAGAAAGCCAATTATAGGCCATGAATTAAAAATGTTCAACCTACTAATAATACGTTAAACAAAGCATTCGAGAGAAACCCTACTATAACTTTGTAAGTTCAAGAAAATATTTTTTTCAAGGCACCCAAATTTTAGAACGAAAAACATTGCTTTTAATCAATCATGATTCATGGCAGCGTCCATAGAAACTAAGTTCACGAATAACCTTGAGATTTACTTTAAAAATGCATGATTCGTTTCATCACATGTAACACAGGAAAAGACATTGCTTCCTTCAGAAAAAATGCTGAAAAAGTACTATACATGCCTGAAACGATAACACCGAAAAACACATTCATACAGAATTAAAAAGCTAACTAGAACAGCACTTAAAATTTACAATGACATCCGTTATTCCATAACAAATGATAAAATAAAATAAAAATGAATTCGTTTTAGCGAGTATGTCACCATAATGTTTAAGAATATTAAACAAGTGAGAGCTATCGTACTTATGTCAGGTTGAAGTACTGAGCTACATTCTGGTCCGTTGTACACAACACAATAAAGAAAAACCTAACATTGATATAGGAAATAAAATTTTTCATTCGTGTTAGTTATGGAAGAATGAATTAAATGCAATTTGTGTGATATGTACACCACCTACGAATATAAAGTAATGCACCTAAATCGTCTATGATCATTTGAGTACAAACTGAATTCGAGGTTCAAATTTTCTTACATTTTATCTAACATGACACAAAACACAAAAAATTCACAATTTCTGACACGGAAACCACAAAGGAAATCTCACAGAGCTGTCAAACTTCACTTTCTTTCTGATTTGCTAATAATGGCGATAAAGCAGATGGTAATTCTCTCTTTTTAGTGGTGGGCGGTCTAACTAGGGATGATTTGACTCCATGGTCATCAGACTCGACTTTGTAGCCATATCCCGAGCCCGAGACTGCTGAGTAACCCGTTCTTTGGGAACTATTGCCACTATGGACTACACCTCGAGTAACAGGACAACCAGAAGCAACACTGATGCATTGGCCTGGGCTCAACGCTAGAAGTCGATTTGAATCAGAGGTGCCAGAGGGCATGCTCATGTGTCTGGTTCTGGATCTGAGAGACGACGAGCTGTCTGAAACCTCAGCGTCGCTGTACTGCAGCGAGTCTCCGGGGGAGTGGTCGCTACTTACGCTCGACCTCCCAGGGACAGTGTACACTAAAGGATTGGCCTGGCTCAAGGGTATGGAAATAGGGACGTGGTATGCAGTCGGAGGGTACGGCAGCGAGTCGTAATACTCCTTCGGGTTGACTCGATGCCCCTCGGGGTAAGATGCAGCCGTGTAGATGATATGGGACGGGGACCTAAACGCGACAGTAGGGACTATTGAGGAAATTGGAGGGGATCGAGCACGATTTCCACCTGAGGGAGTTGGAGAAGATGTATGTTGAGAATGAGTTGGCGAAGTCGATGCTGGATAGATCGACTTAGGAAGAATATGGTGCTGGGACACTGGGCTGCACGATATTTCCAAATCGTCAGGTGATACAACCAAGGGTTGATGACACTCTGGTGAGTGTTGGTGAGACTGAATCTGGTAGACGACTTCCGGGTATGACAGAACGTGGCCTAAGGCGAGCTGTTATCAAATGAAAAACAAAGAGGTTAGAGAATATGCAATCGTTAGTTTTGTTGCACTAGAATTTCTCAACGAGCACTGGTGAAATAAAGACATTAAAACGGCATTTATAACGGAATGTCATCTTCACCATCGATAGTACATTTTATTCGGAATTTTCATGAATTGTATGTTTACATTGTTAAAAAATCGATATTGCAATTTTCATTCTACTATATACTCGTACATATTGATGGATAATGAAATAAATCGCGCTAGATTCCGGCAAAACAAATTTAGCATCCGAACACCTTAGGAAAAGCAGTACTCTTGCTAGCAAAAAACGTTCGTAAAAGACTCCATATCGAAAGAGGCAGGTCATCTAGATACAGTATCTGCCTGGTGGCACTCTGTATTGCTCAATATTTCGAAAGGTTCGAGCATTTCTCTAAAAGGTCGAATGACAAGACAAGAGAAGTGCCTGAAGAAACGCAGGGAGAGGTTCCTGAAGATCAAAGAATGGCATGCAAGTTTAGAATTTCTGACAGTGTCAGGCTACGAGGAATAGAGAAAAGCACTCTCCAGATTGGGCTCCTCGTCCCACTTGCCTCTCCCTTGCTCATATTTCTCGAGTTCTGCGAGTACTTCACTTATGCAAAATGAAAAGCGGCGTCATCAGCCATGAAACTATTCTGAAACTTTCATTTCTCCTGCAAAGAATTTTAAGACCTTAGATCTTAAGTTCCAGGACTTTGGCGAAGATGGTCTCCTCAATATGGTTACATTTCAACGCACGTCTTCCGGTTCGTCTACGATATTAAAATTCATGGAGTTGATTATAATGGAACACATTGAATTAAAGAGTAAAACAATTGGAGCAATACATACCTTATAACTTAATTAGTACTTATTAAAACAGCTAAAGTCACGTGCTACCATTGAAATTTGATTTGAAGCCTTTACATCAAAATAAAGAAATTTCGAGGAAATGATGCAATTCTACCAAAACGTTTAGGAGACTAGCTACATTGATACCACGCACAACACATCAACTTTCGTGAATGAATGAAAATTATAATGAAAAAAGAACAGAGATTATTTGAATATGGATACACACACATATGTATGTATCCATATATGTATATATACACATATACAATATATATACATATATATACACAGTAAGTATATATAAGTTTTTAATCTGTAAACTATTTACAATAAGTACCAACTACAGTGGATCACATCAGTACTTGTATGCTCTAGTGAAAAATACATTCCATGAAGTCACATATTCTAATTTGGCGGATTGTGATATTTGTCACATGGTATTTAAACCGAAATGCTTCTCCAACTACAAAATACCATTTGCTTCAATAAATACATGCACGAATGGCAAAACCAAAACTTGGTCAAAAATCATCACTTAAATGAATATTGCTCTCTAAGGTCTGGAAACGAATAGCTGAATGAAGAAAGTATAAAAACTTTCACCCCAGAGACCTACGTACTTCTGTTAATAATTCTAGCGATAAGCAGTGCGGTTTCCAGAAATCGGAATGTTACTAAATCTCAGACTTGGTGAAAGTCTCGGGTTGTAAAAAAGAGCGTATATTTGTTCAATTTTGACGCATTCTAAGCCGGATTTTACTCATATTTCCTTCCTTCTACGTACTGAAACGCGTACTGTACCATTATAAATGTTCCATTAAACGGCAGTTCTTTTTTCCATCTTACGAATGAGGTTCCCTCGAAATCGACTAACAAGCACCACTACGTACTTATCTTATTCGTATGTCAACAACGTCTTTTCTGTTCCTAGGTTTCGTGAAAATAATACCTATGAAAATATGTCGATGAACTGATGCTGACACTGAACTTTGATGTGTTCTCTAATAGAGAACGTTTGAGTTTTTATTAATCTGTCTGCTGTAAGTGATCAATGAATACCAGGTTTCCTTGACTATTGACTCTCGACTGTATGTATATTGCCCACCTGTTTGGACATATCAATGGACCAGACAGGTAATAAGTTAAACGGATAAAAACATCTTGTCAGAAGCACGAATTTCCCTATTGTCATGTACGGATTGTACTTTTTACACACTCAAAGCACTGCCAGTCCCTCCTTAATGCTGATCTGTCGTGCAAGTTCATCTGATACGAGTACGTTTCTCCGTAATATGGGGGAGTTAGAATTCCAAACTCAAGAAGACTTTCAACTATGAAACTTTCGAATGGCAGACAGGACAACCAGAAGCCTTGCATCTAATAAAAAACTTGACTTTAGGAATTTCATAACGCGATACAAGTCTAACAGCTCAGCTCCATGACTGCAGCTTCAGCTACACCAGAGTCTGTAGCAGCTCCAGTTATACCAGTCTGTAACAGCTCCAGCTACACCAGAGTCTGTAACAGCTCCAGCTACACCAGAGTCTGTAACAGCTCCAGCTACACCAGAGTCTGTAACAGCTCCAGCTACACCAGAGTCTGTAACAGCTCCAGCTACACCAGTGGAGTTGGACTCAGAGGACTGAAGCAATGAGGCCAAAACGACACCATATGAGACTGGTGAAATTCCTGAACATCGTCTGGACCAGAGTCAAGCTACTAACTTATTCACACTTTTTGTGATACTAGTCGATAGAATATGAAAATCTCATGAATGATACAAGTTGCTAGAAGTAAAAAACTTACTGGACTTGTTGAGTAACACTAATGCAATTTTTTTCCAAATTTATAATATAACTCCCATATGTGTTCCTGCACTCACACAAATTGAAAGTTCTATGTTTACAATTTTTCACGGAATATTTTACAATGTCTGAAAAATGAATGTAAGAATTCGAAAAATATCAAAGAATATTGTTTCCAAACGTAGCCACAACTTTTCATTTCACCTAAATTTGAGATAAAAGTACTCAAGGGGATGTACTTCAAGGATTTCATCCAGGCCCACTTATAGAAAAAGAAATATTTTTTTTATCAAGTAATTCTACAGTCAGTCATCTATGCAATCACGTCCACTAATTCACTGTTTTATGCAAGTATTACAACAGGTTTATGTTTCCCTCACAGTACTCCTACCTAGAACCAGTTTCAATGGTGCATCAGACAACTAGTTCTTTAATAACTTCACATTGAATGCGTTGTATCACCAAGACAAACTCAATTTACCACAACAAAATTTTAAGAACAATTTCATACTAATTTCGAAACATGAATCAATTTGAGAATATATTTATTTTGAAATGTTACTTTAAACTTTAGTCTGCGTACGCATTTGCCCTATCACTTAAAGAGTACAACGAGTAGCACATTTTTCCGTTTAAAATTCAAGTTTTTACCATGAATCAACTTATTACCTCCCTCAATGATCTCCTCGCTCATTCAGTCACGCAATGCATTCTTCTACGTGAAAGATAATTCGATTATCCATCGATACCTTAAACAAAGTATAAATACCACTAAACACAAGAATTCTCTCATACATTCATCATTCGCAGAACATATGATCTGCCCTCTCAGAATACAATTCGTTTTTAATTCCAGTCCCTAGAACGGAATATTAGTGAATAACAACACTCACCTGCGAATACGCCTTTTCGGACGACCTCAAGCTATGAGAGTCAGTGAAGCCACCCTCCACAGGGGTGGCTGTAAGGCGAGTGTCGTCTTCTGAACCTGAAAGCCAACCGGAAACAAAACCATCAGCGTTCCAGAATTCATTCGCGAATTTCCTTTGTAATACCAGAACGTAGAGCTCTATATGTAATAAAAGCAGTCTACTCCATGATATTCAGAGCCTGAAATTAATGCGTAATAACGAAAGTGGGGCTCTGCAGCTGTATAACATGAGCTAATATTCTGCTGAAATAAAGTCATCAAATCAGTTAATTATTGCAGTGAATCAGACTTCTACTCCTAACCCACACCAACCTGCACCAAACGCACACTTCAACCTAACCTCGGCATGTTTATACGGTTAAAATAAATACTGGAGGGACAATGATCTTTGATAATAGTACAATGAAACTTTTTTGAATTTAACATGGATGCTGTAAAAACTGGCGAGGAAATAGTATTATTGCGTGTATATTGGTTGCTCTAGAACAAGACCCTTCGGGTGTTGAATAAAGTTCTATTGGCTTCTGATTGGGAAAATGAGAAGACACGATGGACGGTAGAGCACTGTTTCCGCCATCGGGCATTTATTTAATGGCCATGAGAGACCACACAACAAAAGATGATCTCAAGCTCCCAGATTGTAGAGGCAAAAACTTCATGTGCTAATGGGGTTCTTCAAAACGTTGACGTGAATGTCAACAAAAACACAATTATTTGCACATATTCCGTGCCCGTGCTTTATTTATTGCTGATCCTACGAAACAGGAATAGCAGTTTATGACATTGGGGAGCGAATTGATTAGAAACTTAGACAAAAGTGTGACAGAACGTCAGTTTTCCAAACACGGCATCGCAGTGAACCAATTACGCTACTGCCGGAAGAAGAAAAAACAAAAACCAAGGTGAATATGACCTTCCTTTCCTTTTCCCCCTAAAAAAAGCCTGTAAATTTCAAAATGAATGTACAGTGCAGAAAATATGATAATACCCAATTAAAACTACAGGGTATATTGCTCTTGCAAACAAGTCTAGGATATTTTCCAAGGGAAAAAGTAACAAACAAGCTTCTACTGTGTTCATGAGAAACATGAGCTTGATGACTCCTGGCAATTTTTTCAATGTTTGGGTGTCTGTTCGAGAGGTAAATTCTCATTTCCTCATCAATGCCTGTAAGAGTTTTTCTGTTTTCACACTTAATTGTGGCAAGTGTGGAAAATACCAGTTCACATAAATAAGAGGTCAAAAATTGTAGGAAAACGGTCAGCGCTTTTTACATATCGACACATATTCTTCTTTGATAGAAACTCAAAATGCTTCATGAGACAATTCTTTGTATTTAATCATCAATCCATTGTCTGTGGACATGTCTACCAGTTCTTCTTCTACTGTTAACGTTAAACTAAAATCACTTGAAATTTCAACAGAGTTTCTAATCCAGTCATATAGCGTAGTGTTAAGTGATGGAAAATAAAAACTCAGGTTTTCTTCTAAAGTTTTTAAATGATTAACTATCATTGGAAGCATTTCATTTTTGCAAGATTACTCACAAATGCAAATATTTCCAAGTTACCTTCGATAGCTATTCTTTTTCAAATCTACAGTTACCTCTGAAACGTTTTTATTTTGTCAGTGGATGAGAAAATATTTTCCTCGTTCCCTTGCATGCTAGTGCTCAAAATATTGAGATACTGAAATATATCTGCCAAACATTGTGACTTGTTAATCCAAAATTCGTATTGACGGAAGTCACAAAAATGTTATTTTTATTCCTCCAAAGAACGCGAGAAGTTGTTGCCGTAGCTCGAGTACACGGGTAAGTAATTTTCCCTCTTGATGGTGTCCTCCATCCGTGTGTTAAAGCAGCCGTCTGTGTTGTCAATACAATAATTGGGATAAAATATTCAAACGTATGCATGAAACTAAGGTGTGAAAATATTTTTAGGTTATTGAACAATTTTCTCCCGCATTCTTCAATGACGAAGACAAGAAACAATTGTTACGCAATGTATGTTTGACACAATTCCGCACCTGCCTTGTGTAATCAGAATTCCTTCACATGCATTTTCCATCAACTTAATAATGAGTAATTATCGCAGTGCCTGTTCAAACATGGTTTTTCTATATAAAAAACAGAATCTGCATAACAACTGGTTTTTCTATACAAAGAATAATGAATCTGCATAACAACCAATTTTTAAAATATTGATTTGAAGAAGTAGGAACATTCCCCGACACTGATGTTGTAGGTAAACATTTCCTGAAATGAAACTAACCTCTGTTAGGAATAAGGTCCGGATCCTCGTCCTTGGACTCTGTGGCGGCTACCTTCAGTTTGGAGGGTTGCTTTCTGTCCTTAAGACGGACGACCAAAACCGCAACCAGGGCCACCAGCACCAGGCATCCAATGATGCCTACCACGCAGCCCAATATTTGGGGAAGTGGCAAGCTTGAAAAGTTATTTGATGGCTGATTCCTGACCGGGGCAATGTATCTCTCCGTGAAGTCTTTGTCCGTGGATCCACGTAAAATTTTCTTGGCAGAACGGCCTTTGGAGTTCTTGGCATACACTCTCACAACGAATATGGTGTCTCCCGCTAACCCGACGAGTTGAAAATATGGCTTGGCGGTCTCTGTTATGTTTAGTATGAGCCTACGCGTCCTCATATCGACCACCTCCGCTACAAATTCTTGCTTCAAGCCTCCATCGTACCCCGGCTCGCATAAAACAGAGAGAGTTTCATTGGGATGGTTCCTCAAAGTACAGTTTTCAGGCACGTCAGGCGGCTCAGCAGGCACTACTCTGAAGACGCAAGGCTCTCGCTGCAGACCCAAGTCATTGCTGCCCCAGCACAAGAGAGTACCGTAATCCAATTCCGATTTAACACTGTACTGCAGCAACGAGCTCAGCCCGTCTGACGCCACGTATTCATCTTGAAGGTCGGCCACGTCGCCACTGCTATTGAACCTCCAGCTGAACGCAACGACTGGAGGTGCAGCATCCAGACGACAGGAGACGGTGATGGTTTCTTCGCGAGCCGCGCCGTAAACTCGGACCTGGTCTCTGGAACAGCTGGGACGGTCTGCAACATGGAATAGAAATTAGTTAAGAATCCATGCTGGTTGGGAACTTTGAAACTTTGAACCTGCTTTGTGTTACGCGTCCAGGAGCTTGGATGGTCTGCAACACGTGTTCGAAATTTGTTAAGGATCTGTAGGTATGTCCAAACAAGAAGGGAAGAGAGACTTAGTTCACGAAGCTCCGATTTATAGCTATATAATAGTGACTGGAAAATAAATATAAAATTTTTATAATAACACACAAAGAACTAATCGAAACCAACTGTTTTCGAAAACAATGTTCTAATGTGCTTTGTTCTAATGTCCGGAAATACAAAAATAATAAAGTAGATCTAAGCACATAGTCTTAATTTTTTACACTTCACCACTGATATTTCGAACAAAAATTCATTCAAACTTTAGATTTTTTACATTGTTCTTAAAGCGACAAGGTGCAATTAGTGGGCATTTTAATGGGTTTCTCAATTCAGTTTTATTTGAAACCATGCAATGTATTCAAGCTAGAGAATTATTTTATACAATAAAAATTGTAGTCTTGCAACTCGGTAAACACGTTTCACTCAAGTGCCAATAAGGCTGCAAATTAGTTGAAGTGCAAACTGTAATAAATACGAAACTAACGTCATAAAAAAGATCAGTGACAAATGAGTTAAAATGCCACTTCGTGAGTGGTTCGCACAAAATTACTTTTTCCAGCAAAAAATAAAAAGAGGTAGGAGTGCAGAAGACCTCGTTGGTATTACGCAAGGTTTCCTACTTTCAGCAAGAGAATGACAATCCATAAGAAAAAACACGCGTCTCTTTCCGACCGTAATTACCTGCTAATTCAATTTTAAGAGTAAGAACACTGCCAGTTTTGGCCACCCTAGCTCTCTTGTGTCTAGAGAATGTGGACTAGGTAAGACTTGCCTTATTTACAAGTCCCGTGCTCGTGGAAGGATTGCTGCAGGAGAGCTTCTTTTCGCCTCTTCAATTAAGAGGAAAGCTCTTCACTCGGATTAAATAAATCTCTCAGAAAACAAAAGAGCTTTACAGACACCTGTGTTCTCTTCCCCAATAGATCTAAAAAAAACATTAACGAGCGACATGGGGGCTTAGGATATCCAAAGAAGGCAGATAGATTGGCACTCTTAAATTGCATTTTTCAAACTAAGATGGTATTCGTCACATAAGCTTTTAAAAGTATACCTAACTCCTCAGCCGTGGAGACTCAAAAATTGAGAAACATCCAAAGAATACACTACGCCAAAAATGCTGAAACGTCTTTCTCATTTTAGGCAGAATCCATAAGCTCCTGTTCAGCTTTTCTAGCTTCCGCTAGAATCCTATTAGCAGCCCCAAAAATGGCTGAAAGATTTCCGAAATTAAAGCAGCAATCGCAAAACAAGTTGGAATTTTTGCAGGCGATATTTTTAGGCAGACCCACCTGCGTATTAACGAAGCTCGCTGGAGGGCACGCTGTGGCCTCACTTAAGCGTGCTAGTTGTACTTATGTACTCCCAAGCAGCAGCGGCAGTGCAGTCTGCAGCGAGCGACCTACGCTACTTATGTCCCAATGCAAATATATTTTTTGACGATTTTTAATATGGTTGGATGTTGGTATCTACTTCTGACTTGTAAGTGAAGGGAGAAAGCGTGCTGGCATTGAATAACTCGTAAAGGAGTTTAAGACAGTTTGCACAGACAAAATCGTCTCGCAGAGACTGCCACCGAGACATTGGAGCACGCGTTTAAGGGTCGAGAAATCTTGTGCAATCATCAGCTAAGCCTCAAACAATGCAAGAGCTCAGTGGCTTCTCTCATAGACATATATATTTCTTTCAGTACTTTTACATACATCTTGTACAGAATATACTCTTATCATACAACGGCTTTGCTCCAGATTTACAGAAAAAAATGTCAGTCTTAATGTTCTTAATTCTTAAAATTTATTTTCTATTGCAGAATATCTTGGAATTAGTCCGTTGATTGTGGATCAAACTATAGGAACGGTACGATGTCTACAAAAGAAAAAATCAAAATAGAAACATAGAATTATTAATATTAGTTATGAGAACAAATTTCATATTTTACTCAATCATCCAGAGAAGATTTTTGAAGTAAATACAGAAAGAAAAACGTCACAGGAAGCTTCTATACAACACTGCAATGCTTGTATGAAATACACTGCTAATGAACTTAATTTCCAAAGTAACTGATTTACACACGTGGGGAAAATTCTGAGAAATATCAGCAGCACGTTTCATAACATTAATATCTTGCCCAAAGTTTTTATTTTGCAGATGCAGTTTCCTATTGATGAAAAAATACGGAAGGTAATAGAGGCACGTGATATGAAGAGAGTATGGTTGCCCTGTGATGAGTTTCGACACCCTGAGTTAGCGGATATCATTTGCCTGGTCTCATTGGACCGCTTCCAGTGTTACCACAACGATAGGTCAAAGTATTTAGTGAACTACAGAATATGGAGACTCGCTCTCTAGTATTATTTTAGGATTTCTTGTACCCGGTGGTTGTATTCTTTGCTAATAGGTGTGGACTCTCAACATTTTCCAATCATAAGATGCATGATAAATTGACTAGTCATCTCAGGGTGTAATGGTTTTCTCACCTGTTTTAGTAATTTATGAAAATTTAATTATTTGTAATTTATTCTTAAGACTATAATTTTGATAGATTACAGAGATTAAAAGAATATATTACTGTTCCCTGTAATATAAAATATTCGACTTGCATTTGTTCATTGAAATATTCTTGAACTTGCTGAAATTCAGGGTGCGACAACATAACTTCTTTCAATGCGCCTTGCTTTGAAAAAAGGAAGTAATGTTGCTGCACCCTGAACTCAACATGTTATAAGAACACATTGTCATCTATAATATGTCCCGCCACATCATCGCAAAATAAATAAAAATGTGAAAAAGTCGGCGATGAAATGATGGCACATTTATCTTATTTCGTTAAATGGAATCTACCCACAAAATTTTAAACAGTAAGTCGATTTTTGAGTTTGTAGCTCAAAAAATTCAGTGAATGACAGGAAAGCGAATACTGGCAATTTTATGCATTAAAACGCTGAATTTCCTGATCTAACTAACATTATAAATACAATGAGCTACATTTTCACATAGATCTATTAAAAAGAGTAGGGAAGAATACAAAGCTGGTGTTTGCAATTTTTACGGCCATGATAGTTTTATCTAAAATAGAAATGGAGAAAGAGTAGTCAATTTACAGCAATTTTACAATTAATTTCAGCAAACAATCAAATTGGAATATATCGATCATACGTGCTGAAATCGTTATTTACAGCACCAGGTTTCTAAATATTTCTGTGAATACCGCGAGATGAAATATACCGGAACTAAGAGGGTTTATTGATCATGCCAGATTGAAGTAAAGGTTTAAAGTCGTGACTCCCTTACAGATTTTTTTTCACCCCCGTCGTGAATGATCGACTCGGCAATTTTTAGAATGCTTTCGATTGACGACTCCAACTTGTCTAAACTTTGTTTTTCCCCAAAAACCACAGTGAGCTTTCGACGAGGATCCCTTAATTTTGAGGCGTTCGAGTACCACTCGAGGAGCTCAAGGCCGCAGCGCTTCACTCGGCCGGGAAAAACACGAGGCTGCTTTTCTCCTCAAAGCCGAAGGATGATCGAACCTTTCGGAAAGCCGGCCCTTTTAGTCTACGCCTTGGCACATCTCTCCATGAGCAGAAAATACGCCAATATTGCAACAGAAGAAACGTTATCGTCTAAGCTCAATGCTGGACATCGGTGGCATCGGGTGAAATTGGATGGATGAGTAAATTTACAGGAAATACTGAACTGGGACTTGAATGTTTACGATGTGCAACGCTGTTGCATTTCGTAATTTAGCAACTTTTAGCCATACTTAAAATTAATGATGCGTGATAGAATATAAAAAGTCGACGAAAAAAAGATCATTTCAATCAATAATTTTCAACACGAGGCATCAATAAGTAATCATGAAGTTTGCGCAGTGATATAGTGGAAGAATGCTCGTGAGTATTATTCACTTTGTTGTCTAGTGAATCAGCCCCTGAAAATCTTTTTCTTCATTATCGCTCCACTTACAAATATTTTGCATAAGACCAATTAACTATTTTAACTTTAAAGGGTACAACATTAGAACAACTGATGTGAGACAGATTAAAATATTTTAGACTTTAAATACCTACATTTATAAGTTCAGCGTATCATAATCCTTTTCATTTACCAGTGGGCTTCAAATTTTTAAATTATTCATAGAAAGATGTTCCTAAAGATTAAACATGTGCGTCCTTTTTTTCCATTACTAAGAAAAACAAGGCGAGGGACCAATGTACTCAAATTGTGTGTATCGTACTGGTAAATGCTAACGAATTAAAAAATAGTTATTAAAGATTTGAGAAACATAATTCATGAATTTCTGTCACGGAGAACAGAAATAGGCCTTGAGCTAATGGAAGTAATTGCTACGTTTACCTCACATGAAAGATGGCGAGTTTAGCTTGGGTCATATCATGCAGACAAGATCTCAGCACTACGATCATTAAATAAAAATGAACTGCAATTTTTCCAGTTTATTACAACACACCTCACCTATTCTTATAGCATACACGTAACTGGAACGTAACCTCGCAGCTGACAATATCTTACGTTGCAAATTTATACTCGTCTTTAACACAAACGTTATGATAATCCACAATTAGTCTGGAGCTGTGAAACCTGAAAACGCAGACTATATTTACCGATCATTTTTGGGAGACCGAGCATTCAGGAAACCAGTTTTAAAACGTCAACTTTTGATGCACGGACCACATTACACACACTGCACAGCCAAAGTAACTTCCGATGCACAACCAAAGTCATTTTCGATGCACAGCCAAAGTAACTTTCGATGCACAGCCAAAGTAACTTTCGATGCACAACCAAAGTCATTTTCGATGCACAGCCAAAGTAACTTTCGATGCACAGCCAAAGTAACTTTCGATGCACAGCCAAAGTAACTTTCGATGCACAGCCAAAGTAACTTTCAATACACAGCCAAAGTAATTTTCGATACACAGCCAAAGTAACTTTCGATGCACAATCAAAATAATTTTCGATACACAGCCAAAGTAACTTTCGATGTACAGGCAAAGTAATTTTCGATACACAGCCAAAGTAATTTTCGATGCACAGCCAAAGTAACTTTCGATGCACAGGCAAAATAACTTTCGATGCACCGTCAAAGTAACTTTCGATGCACAGGCAAAATAACTTTCGATGCACAGGCAATGTAACTTTCGATGCACAGCCTACGTTTACTCACACTGCACAGCCAGTGTGAGGTCTTCACTGCGAGCGTCACCCTCTGTGTTGGCCGCTGCACAAGCATAGCTTCCAGCCTGTGCTCGCCTCACTTTCTGCACGGCCAGTGACTGGTTGCTCACTATCACCCCTGCAGACACGTTGTGTATCACCGTCACGTTCTGTTGGAAAAGCATAGAGTTGCATGAATATTCTACTTAGCATGACCAACGACATCGATATGCTAACTGGTCACGTTACTTAGAAAATTAGGCGTCAGTCTCAGACCGTTTAATGTGACATGAATTTAAAGTACCATAAAAGGAAATACCAACACATTGAAAAAGTTAATATCTTGAGAGATGAAATCCTAAATATTCTCAGACTAGTCTATTCTTCCACTTGTATTGGGCAGTTAAAAAGAGTGTACTATATTTCGCTTTGTGACACCTTTCATTCACGTGGTTAGTGGTTATGCATTGACATTAACAGAAAACTATTTCGTACCGAAAAAATAGCTCATGATGAACATTTTATTAGAATGGTTGCGTAGTTTCAGCGTTAAGATTTTGCTAAGCTGGAATTGTTAAAACATTAATCATGTACAGGCATCTTAATCACGCACAGGCACATCAGTTACACACGTGCTCCTCAACCACACACAAGCGGCAGGAGTATACAGAGATAGAAGGAGAGGTAATAGTCATACACTTAGTCACTAATTCATGCGTAATTATTACCTGACTCATATTGTACGATAATTTTATGACTCTAGGTACATATTACTAACCAACAAAGCTCTCAGTGACGCGAATAGTGACAGCAAATTTGAGCCGATATGTAGGTAATTTTTAACTCTGTCTTTGATTTATCACAAGTGTTTCTTACAACACTGGAAAACAGGCTGAAAAAGTGTAATTACCCTCGAATAACAACGGTAAGAAAATGAGAAGAAACGTATCAATTTAAGCGAAAATATGTTTTTAGGAAAACGAATCCCATGTAAGTTGCGTCTAGCATGGACAGTACATGGGCTCAGCCAGGCGACGTATGGTCGAATGTTTGATCACGCTGGAGAGACCACTGCCAAAATCTCTGATTAAATTGACACCTTTTCGATACAGAAAAGTCACAGCAACAAATTGTTTTCCACGATGTGTCGTGCATTTTAAATCTCTCTTCATTTGCGGATTTTGTGGGATGTCCCGTGTGTCGCGTATAAACATTCCTGTGGTTGAGAATCATTCACAAGCTGCAGGCATTGTGCTAGTGAGAAGTTTTGTAGGGTGTAACAGGATATGAAGTTAGTGTTGTTATATGCAGTAGACTGACATAAATCAGCTGTGTATCAACATACACGTTTTATTGAAGTTTGATTCACGTTGCTTCTAACAAAATCGAGAAACTGAGATGTGTTAAAGACTAAAATTAATTTCGTCAAGCGGACCTGAAGATTAAGTGGCCACAGAAATGATATTCAGTAGCAAAAAATTGGAATACAAAACTAGCTTACATTTCAATTCAAATAAGAACTTACAAAATGCCTGCTACTAATATATTTTCTAAAATAGCGAATTGAAAGTGACAAGTAGAGGAAGCCATTCAGAGAGCTCACTTGAGAATTTTGCGCTTGAGCTCTCGAGAGCAGAAACATAAATTTCAATGGACGAGAATTATCTTCACAAGCATGAGAGTAAGTTGCAATGAAAAGAGCAGTAAATTGTGACGCGTCGATACATCAGTTATAACGATTTGCGCGGGTGGGGCGCAAGCACAGGGCAGTTTTATGCTCCCATCGACGAGCTCAATCGGAATTGGCTCCAGTTTTGGAGAGCGACGTCGGCAGTAACAAACGTTAGGCGCCTTCGATGCAAATTTGAGAGGAGGGCAAGCCTGGAGAAAACAAACCCATAACGTGCTCCCCTACCAGCCAAAGCTATTTGTTCGAAACTCGGTAGATGAAGCAAATAAAATGTTTACCGAGATGAATGTAGTGATGGAAAATAAAAACTCTGAAAACAATGAATGCTGGTTTTACTGAAGGGAATCATATTAAGATCGTAACTATTCTGAAGGTGTGATGCACGTCTTATCCGATCTGTTGATAACATTTTTAGGCACACGAGGGTGGGGTTGTACAAGAGTATTAATTTTGACCCGTGAACTCTCGACAGAAAATGGCCTTAGAGAAGAGTTCTCCTCATGTATTCCATGTATGACAGTAAATACGGAGATATACGCTTACTAATCAGTTGTAGCGAACGAATACCCATAACAGGTTCGTCTGGTACGCTCATTCGTATATAAATAAATTCATAACGTGATTTATTTAGAGCAAATAGAAGCTGGTCTCAAGTCCACCTACCATCTCGGGGGCAACATTATATAAGGAAAGAGGATTTTTCTTGTTTATTAAATACCAAAAGAATGATGAAAAGAATTTTTTATATCTGTAAGCTATAAAGTTATTCGACAAGTTGATAAAGAAATTTGCGTATACCTTGGTCAGAACTGCCAAAACAATTTTGAAATTGTTCTGTAGAATTATTAGATTATTCAAAATTGAAACTTGAGGCAGCTAAGGAAGTTGCATGGTTTCTTCAAGAGTGATGTTAATTCTTTCCAAAATCATTGAATTATGAATCTATTTAAAAAAATTAGAGTTATTATCTATGAGAAAAAACTATTCTCCCATTAACTAAAGCACCGTAGCTATGGGTGAAACGGTAGTGTTGACGCTATTAAACACAATTATGACAAGCAGTCAGTCAAGGTTTTCCAATTTACAAGATGTAACAACAAGCTTTGAAGTGTCACCACAAACACAGACACACAATCACAGTTACTAATCAAATATTTTTGACCCTGATACTGGGACGCTTCAGTCAAGAGGTAAAGTATCTGAAGAATAGTTGTTGGATGATTCCGAGCCCAAATTCTGAGTTGGTTGATAAAATTGCTCACTTTCAGATAATTCAAGCGAAATACTTTCAGGGCCAAGGTCACACACTAGACAGAACATCACAGTGATTCTAGGCAGTGATAGTCAATTCCATTTAATCGTACAATTCGTACACACTCAAGCTTCTGAATTGTAGTAAATAAAGTCATAATTTAGACTTTGAAGAGTTTGTGTGTTTATGCAGGAGAGCAATGAAAGTCACGAAAATTACAGGACACTACTGAATATAATAAAGAAATGTTCCAAAAAAAACAATACAAGTAACGAATAATGCAAATAATGATGGTGAAAATAATGAGGTTTGAGTGCAGTAAAACATTTATTGTTTAACTTTCGGCAGCCATTCTACGACCTTGTTCATTCGGACTCAAAAAATTAAATGGTGTTTTTCCTGGATTAATGCAAAGATATTTTCACTTCCAGTGTACCAGAATAAAAATAAATTTGCTGGAAATATTACAAGTGCACAACAGTTTGGGTGCTAGGAAATAATATTCATGTAAGCATACAAGTGATGAGAATATCGTTAGAGATGTCAGAAGAGTGCATTATCTGGAGTTGAGGGGACAGTCAAAACACGCACAAACAGCGTAAATATGTAGACCTTAATCTAATTCTGCTTGTGAATTCGTTATCATAAACGCTTACTATAATGACGTTATGTACAAAACTTCACAAAAATGTGCTAACATTTTCGAAAATCGACGAAAATCTGCCAGAAAATTTACCCGAAATCTTAACCTTATGAAAAATTAGCAAGATATTTGTCGACTGCTTTATACAAGATATAAGAGCTATACCTCAAAATTGGATGTGATATCTGACTTTTTGAATAACTGGCCCAGACAGCTCAATGGACCTCCTCATAAACATGGTCGTTTAGCTGATAGATTTGCACCCTGATCCTTGAAGTTGCTAGCACAGATCTACAAACTACTCACGTTATGAAACCATTCGATTTTGTAGACCCTCGGGTTGGACTTGATGATGCACTCGAAGTAGACGTCAGTGCCCTCACGTATGTCCTCGGGGCTGAGAGAAGAGCCAAGACGCAGGTCTATTTGGGGAGGATCTGCCAAAACAGAAACGCGTACTAGCCTTAGTTTTTGGATTAACTAGACAGGTCCCGTGGAAGTTCCATGGTTTAGATTTTACTGATTTAAAATAATTATAAAGACTAGCAGACCCACACGTGAAAATTTACATGTTTTCTACTCAAATTTTTCGTTTGATTTGCTAATGGACGCAGGCCTTGCGAAGGAGTTTCCACAATGAAGGATGTGCCTTTGGTATCCACAATACAATACTTACAATACATGTATACCCTATCGAATTTTCTCCTGACTAATTTCTTAGGAGCGTGAGAGAAAGACGGACCAAGCAAGCAAGCAACAAACTGTGTATTGTTATATAGTGGAATAACTGCGAACTGGTAATTCTAAATTAAGGTACCATCATTATTGTAGCACTCATAAGTACGTGCATAATTCAAATAAGTAAAATAAGGTATGGCCCTTAGTAACAAATTTCCTGTAATCTTTAAGAGAGGAGGTTTATGATCAAGGTGTAGCATAGATACCGCAATTTATTGATGAAGGGTGTGACACACCCAGGTACATAGTTACAATCGTATTAATATAAAGAACTAGACAGTTCCCGTGGAAGTTCTACGGTTTAGATTTTACTGATTTGAAATTATTATAAAGATGAATGCATTCAAGATTTGCGACGAACCATTGTGCTTTAAATGAATATTTTTCATTAAAACATTGTTTATCTTATCTATCGATAACATGACCCAGATAGTACCCGTCGAAATCCCTTGAAATAAAAGTGATAAAATTCAGTATCTACAAAATAAAATACATTTTTCAGTTTTACCTGTGCTATTATCAGAATCTGAATATTTTTCATGAATTCATATAAAACTTCCATTTTCTATTTTATCTACCGATAACATGGTCGTGTAAGAGAAGAAATCTAATAACGGAAAAAATGGTGTGTTTTATAGTAATCCGGCACCTTTCGTATCCACAATACATGCTTGTAATGCATGCAAACCCGTTCTGATTTCAGTTCAATCATTTTTCTTCGGTAATAGATTTGTAGAGTAATGGGACGGACATACACAGATAGACATAATAGAATAGAATAGAATGAGGCGATAAGAACGAGCCTTTTGGCCCATTCTTGGGTCGGTACCTAATTCCCATGCCGTAATTCTAGCCGCCGATGGTCATACACAATCCGACCACGGCGTCAGCTAACCTCGAACCTGGGCCTTCCCGTATCACAAGCGGGTTCGCTCACCAGTCGACCACGCTGGTGGTGCCAGTAGACCACGCTGGTGGTAAGATGGAGAGATAGAGATACATAGTCGATTATACATGTAGATAGATACACAGTTTGTTGCTTGCTTCTTTGCTTACTTGCTTGGTCCGTCTTCCTGTCACGTTCCTAAGGATTTAAATTGGAAAAAAATCGGTAGGGTATACACATGTACTCTAAGCATTGGATTGTGGATACCACAGGCACATCCTTCAATGTAAAAACTCCGTTGCAAAGCCCACGTCCACTTGCAGATCAAAAGAAAAAGATCAGTAAAAACACGTGAAATGAAACACGCAATTTTCCTTCCATATTTGCCTTCTCCTACACGGCCATGTTATCTGTAGATAAGATGCAGAATGGAAGTTCTGCATATGTTCATGAAAAATATTCAGGTTCTGATAGTGCGACGTGTAAAACTGTAAACTGTAACTGTAAATGTTATTTTATTTCATAGATCCTTAATTTTATCACTTTAAACAGTGTAATTTCCACGGGTACTATCTAGACCATGTTATTGGTATCACTTTCAAACGGTGAAATTTCCATAGGTACTATCTAGGTCATGTTATCAGTAGATAAGATACAGAATAGATGTTCTGTTTAGATTCATGAAAAATCTTGATTTAAACATAATAATCCATCGTAAATTTTTAATACATTCGTCTGCATAATAATCTAAATTTTGTCAAATCTAAATTCTGGAATTCCCGTAGGAACTATCAAGTATATCGTATTTAAAAACATTTTATCGAGTAACCCAAAATGACGAAATACTGCAAAGAACAGCGAGCACGAATACTCCTTATACAGGGTGTCCCATAATTAACTGACCCTTTTCATTTACTAATAAAGCAAAAAATAAGAACGCTAGGTTGTTAAAACTGCATTCAATTGAAAGAAAAACGTTTCTATGGTTAATTAATTTAGTATCTTAAATACACATCATCTGGATAACTAGATTTCTAGTTCGATTTCAAAGCCTTGCTTTTCCATCATGTCTCGATACAGCAAAGAAAAAAGAATAACAATTCTGCAAGTGTACATGAGGTCATTTTCAATAACGGAAGTGCAGCGTGATTACCGAATTCAGTTTCAGACAAGAACAAGTCCATCTGAAAACACAATTTAATCTCTATTTCGTAAATGTCGAAGGATTCATTATCTGCAGCATCTGTAGACTATGTCAGTTACAGCTTCAGTACAAATGGATCTTGATGTTCCAAATCGTGATTTGTCATTAACTCTACCAGTCTCTGTGAATTCACGAAATAAAGATTTAATTGTGTTTTCAGAAGAACTTGTTTTTCTTCGAAACTAGATTCGGTAATCACGCTGCACTTCAGCTACTGAAAATGACGTCATGTATACTTGCGGAATTATTATTCTTTCTTCTTTGCTACATCGAGACATGATGGAAAAGCAAGGCTTTGAAATCAAACTAGAAAACTAGTTATCCAGTTGATGTGCATTTAGGATATTAAATTAATTAACCTTAAAAACGTTTTTCTTTCAATTGAAACGAGTTTTAACAACCTAGCATTCTTAGTTTTAGTTTTATTGCTAAATGGACTGGGTCAGTTAATTCTGGGACACTCTGTACATATATACTCTAATGATTCCACATTCAAAAATTGTCAAGCCACGTGACAACATGCAGTGAGTTTGGTTACGGGGGCGCGAGTCAATTCATTTCCGTTACGCGTAACTCGGCCTCACACTTGCACGCGCAGAGCTTCAAAATAACATGGAAAAAATTTAATATTGAAATTCTGTGAACTATTGCTCCATTGCTTGCGAAATTTAATTGAACTGGGGACACGCTCTAATGCCTTCTTTCGAAATATTGTATGTGAACTGTTATCAACATTATTATTATATTTATCTTCTTCGGGCATGGCTTCCCAGCGTTGATTATTTTTCTCAGTATTAAATGTCGCTGACTGTAAATGCCATTCACTGACATTTAAAAAAAAATTAAGAAACAATTTTAGAAATTAATTGTTTGTTTGCTTTATTAAAAACAAAAAACAAAAATAATTCTTCAATTCCTATATTTCCACAAATTGTCAAGACTAACAGAAAAGACTGTTTTCAGTTTAAGAGACAAGTGTTGAAGTTGACTGAGAGAGTTAACATGTAAACTTCATTGAAGGATAAAAGTCTCCACAATACAATGCTTATAATACATGTATACCCGTATTGATATCAGTTTCAGAATTTTTCTTCAGTAACCGATTGGTGTAAATGGGACGCACGCACACATATGTACGAGTATATAGAGAGACAGAGACGGAGAGACATTGTGTATTATATAAGTGAATACATTTCAAATTAGTCAAACCTAACCCGTGAAATTTCCACGGGAACTATCAAGTGAATTAGTAATTTAAAGTTTAACACGTTGCCTGCGATTGCCTAGCTGGTGCAAATCTTTACTTTGTACACACAGTCACTAGAAAGCCTTGAAAAAATTATAGAACCTAACCTGAGTGACCCACCGGCGGGTCGTATCGCACTCAACGTGTTAAGACATAACTTTCACCTGTAAATGAGTCGTCAAACACAAATAAAGTTTAACAAAGCCAAATAAGTTCATTCCGACTATGGGAAGTTTCACTGCATATCAAATAGGCTACATAGAAAAAGAGTTGTTTATAATATACAGATTAAAAACAATGGCATAACACAAACAATAAAGTCCCTAGAATGGCTGCTACTTTTGCCCAACTTACAATAAATTTCTAACTTCCAAGTATCCTCAAGAGGCCTGTGTTTGATGACAGGAGAGCGAGCGCGGCAGGTGAGGGACACTGTGTTTAGGGAAGCCGTAGCGTGGATACGGGCCGTCGACAGAGACTTATTCTTCGAACTGCTGCCCTGGAGACGCAAAGCAAAGAAATTACAGTGAATACAAAATTGGGTGTCAGAAGGTGCAGGTAGAATTGTCAGGCACGGTAGGTTTACACGAACAGGTATGATCGCCTAAAAAAGGGGTTTGAGTGCTCTTTGAGTTAATGAAAAGTGTAAAAATTGTATAGACCAAGCTAAGACGTATTTGTTTGTACATATTGCGCTGAAATATCATATACTACACAATTGATAGCCGGTACATCAATTAGGCAAAATAATCCGCTATAAATTTTGGGTATGCACTTTATCGCGTCAATGTGTTACGAACTTTCTTAAGTTCATTTTGTATCGTGTTTTTGCTCGATATTTTAGCACAATACTGAGAGTTCTGTTCAGATTAATGATCATGTCCCTAATTTACTTGACACTCGTATCGTTGACGTTGTTGTTCTGACGCTACAGGCACATCATTTTGTTGTGGATCTCCCACCTTTTTTCAATTTGTAATTAATGTCTTCTTTACCTTGAGTATTATAAGAACACCGACTTGGTTGGGTGTTGATTTGAAGTTGAACTACCTTCGTCAAACATACTTCAAAGTTCGACACACTTCATCAAAGTCATGCAAAGTTATAAGGCAAATATTGCAGAATTCTGCAGCTGCTAACACATCTGTGTGGACAATCATAGTTTTTATTCTGACGGCCATTATATCTATACTAATGTACCCGTGCCATCAAAAATGATAACAAATACTGTTGGAAAGATAATAAATAAAATTACATATAAGAAACCAATGCAACATATTTAGTTTTATACAGGGTGTCCAAAAAAAACGATACCCACTTTTCAAGGGCTGTAATTCAGAAACTATTAAGCTTACAAAAATTAGAAAGTGACATTTTGTTTTCTTATGCTTTGGTATCATTGATACGGCTTCAACTCGTAAGTTGAATTACGTGTGAATACGAAAGCGTGATCTTAAACTATTCAAGATTTTTACCGATCGAAGAGCCTTCCCACTATGCAGCTCACAAAAGAGCAAAGAACATTCATCGTTGAAAAGTATTTTCAAGCGAAAAGTTTTCAACAGGTCATTCAATCATTTCAAGAGCATTTTCCTGAAAGACAGTCTCCAACAAAGATGACTATTTGGAGAAATGTTACTAGGTACAGAACCGAAGGAACAAGCCTGAATCTCAACAAAGGTCGATCAGGACGGAAAAAACCGGGGCGATCAGAAGAAAATGTTCGAATTGTTCAAGTAGCACTTACAGAAAATCCGCAAATCTTTGCAAGAAAAAGTAGATTAGATGTTACTAAATCTACATTCAACAGAATTAGAACTTTGGATTTGAAGGGGCATCCTTACAAGATGCATGTGCGGAACAAACTCCTCGATAACGATCTTCCTCAGCGGCTGAATTTTGCTCAATGGTTTTTGCAAAGAAATGTTCGGTTTGTGGACGACATTGTGGTTCTCGATGAGGCTGCTTTTCATTTGAATGGCAAAGTAAACAATCACAACGTTCGCACACATGCACCGAAGAACCAACCTCCTAATTTCAACTTTAACGTAGGAATTTCGAGAGAGAAAGTGTCTGTGTGGATAGGACTTTGTGGCAATGGACATGTCATCGGTCCTTATTTTTACAACAATAACTTAAATGGAGGTAAATACCTTGATCTAACAAATAACAGGATCGTTCCAAGACTTCAAGAAACACTTGGAAACAGAATCAATCGAACCTGGTGGATTCAGGACGGTGCTCCTGCGCATAGAACTGTTGCTGTAAGGGAAAAACTGAATGAGCTATTCGGCAATCGCATTATCACCTTGAATCATCGTATCGAGTGGCCCCCCAGATCGCCTGATTTGACGTCGTGTGATTTCTTCCTTTGGGGACATCTAGAGAGTAAGGTTTATAGCTCTCCACTGCGCAATACCGACGAACTCAAGCAAAAAATTGAAAATGAGGCCAATTTGCTGCAAGGAGATGATGCTCTCGTTAGACGAGTGATGGTGGGAATGAGGAGGCGAATGCAACAGTGTATTGAGGAAACGGAGGACACACCGAAGGAAACGAACAATAGGAGGAACATTTCAATTGTTTTTTATTTTAGTGGCAGTTTCCATTTGATAAACGGTTAAAAGTTATTAAAAAGATGGTTTTAATATCATAAAATCCGAAGTTTAACAAAAGTGTACAAACAGGTTTTCAGTATCGGTCACTGAAAAATTGCTGCAAGAAAACGGTTGGATCAATTCTTCTCAAATTTTGTGCAGAGATGGAACAAATGTTAAGAAACAAAATATCACTTTTCAATTTTTTGTAAGTTAATAGTTTCTGAATTACAGCCCTTGAAAATTGGGTATCTTTTTTTGGGACACCCTGTATATATTTACAGAAGAAAAACGTTTTAATTGAGTATTTCTTTAATCACAACATTCCTAGTGAAAAACAAATCACAGAACAAATCATCTCTTCTTTGATTTGCCTCTTCTTCAGTTTCATAGGCAATCCTTTGCTGCACTCTGTCTCATCTCATCTCTTCTTTGTTTTTCCTCTTCTTCAGTTTCATTGGTAATCCTTTGCTGCACTCTCTGCCTCATATCTTCTCTCCTTTGACTTGATTCTACCTCAGTTTCAGCAGCTATTCTTTCTAGCGCTGCTATTCTGAGATTCCTTCTACGAACATAACGCTGGTCATCATCCTCCTGTTCACGCCTCTGCGCCTGCCTTAGTCTTGCTGCTGAGCGTATGGCCTCTAGTCGTTCTTGTGAACTATTTGTATACTGATCCCGCCTCTGTTGCCTTACAACAGCTCGTTGTTCTTGAAATAATCTTTCTCTCGCTTTTCTTTTTCGCTCTCGATTCAGTCTTTTTTTCGTTCGACTGGAGTTTCTATGCTTAAGCTTATTTCAAAGGTAACTTATTTTTCTTGTGACAGTAATAAACACTTAGAATACAGTATTTTTGAGCCGCATCATACCACCGAACTTGGTATCCACGATTCGAACTCGAGTATATGAAGCTCTGGATCTCTCTATTTTTTTTAAAGTGACATTATAGTGCACTCATACAGCGAAAATGAGTGTATTAATTTAACAGTGAATTGAAACCAAGACCAGTAGTGCTAATCTATTCCTAAGAGCGTGACACGAAACATATAAATCAATAAATCAATAAATATACAGTATGGACCACAAAAAAGTAAACCCAACTTTAAATGTTAATTACTTCACAGTGAATGAAGATATTTTAGGTTTGTTATTTGCATTAAGTGCAGATAAATGTTCTTCATAAAAATTTCAAGTCACACCATATTGGTTCCACTTCTATCTCTCACCAATGAGATAAATGATAGCTGTAAAAATATGATTACAAAATTAAAATGTCATTGTAATATTATTCTAAAGAAGTTTTAGATTAAAATTGTTTTAAAACCAGTTATAACGATTCACTTAATAAAGCATAACAGAAATAGATTAATAGATACACAACCAAAATGTAGATTTTTATTGCAAATGGCGGTCAGCTGCGTTGAAACATTTTTCACATCTTACTTTCATTGATTTCATAGCACGTTTAATTACATCAGGATTGTCTTTGAAAATGTCTATTTCACTTCTAATTCGATTCTGCAATTCCTTCAAATCATGAGGCGATGAAAAATACACTTTGTTCTTCAAATAGCCCCGCAGAAAAAAAACTGCAAGGTGTGAGATCGGGGCTCCTGGATGGCCATTCAATGTCATTGGCAAGCGCTATTATTTTCCTGCCAAACATGTCTTGCAAATAATTCTTAACGATTAGTGTTCTGTGTGCAGGAGCACCATCTTGCATCCACCAAATACGATTAAAATTTCTTCCGTACGCAATCTGAAGTTGTGGAATAATTTCTGTGTTTAACATTTGCAAATACTTGTCATCATTTAGCGTTGTAGCATAAAAAATGGTCCAATTACCGATCCGGTGCCGCACAAACCCAACCAGAGAGACACGTTTTCTCTACTCATGCTGATTTCATAAGTATTTCTTCAGCAGAATGGTTTTTCGGCGCACAATGCCGACAGATCTGCTTATTTACTGCTTCATTCATATGAAATGCGCATTCATCTCCCACCACTAACCATTCAGTAAAAATTTCTGGACGTTCAGCGAAGCAGTGAGCAAATCTTAAGCGACGAAGATAATCTCCTTCGAGAAGTTGTTGCTTAACTTTAGCTCTGTGAGGATAATATTGCAAATCATTAAGAACAATTCTTTGGAAGGAGGATGATGACAATTCTGTGCCATTTCTTCTTTTAGATACCTTAGAATTTTCAATTATTACTTGTCGAACACGTTCAATGTTTTCGTTGGTTCTTACAGTTTTCAATCGTCCTGAATTTCCTTTGTTTAGATTTGAAATAGTAGGCTACCATGTATTCTGAATTTATTAACAGTCTTCCAGACAGTCTTTTTGGTTGGAGAGCTTCTTTCAGGAAATCTCTGTTCGAATTCATTTTGAACTTCCATTAAACTCTTTCTTTCTGCGTAGACGTTGTTGATGAAAATACGTTGTTCATTCGTGAGTTGCATAACGATGGGTTTCGTCATTTGGAAATTTAGCTTAAAGTGGTAGTTTTCAGACGATTTGGACTTTATTTATACTCTAACCTAAAGCTTTGTATCCACGATACGTATCTCTGTATGTAATGCAGCAAATGAAACTTGAGTATTTTTATCGAAAGTTACTGATGTTTAAAAGTTGGCTATCAATCCTAATCTTAATATACTTCATGTGCAACTCACATTTTCACAGCTATTATTTATCTCATTGGTGAGAGATAGAAGTGGAACCAATTTGATGTAACTTGACATTTTTATGGAGAACATTTTTCTGCACTTAATGCAAATAACAGAGCTAAAATATCTTCATTCACTGTGAAGTAATTAACATTTAAAGTTGGGTTTACTTTTTTGTGGTCCATACTGTAAAAATAAATAAATATATAATAAATAAATATATAAACACACGACGGTCAGTATTAGATTAGATATTTCTATTCTTCACTGGACTAAATCTTCAATACTAGTTAGTTTGATCATCTTTCCTAATTGGAGAAAAATCCCTGCCAGAACAGTACTTGTTATTTAGTTAATTAGCTTCCGACGGCAAGTGACGGTGCTAGAGTATTTAGGATACCAGCTCTAAACAGCGCTGCTCTCAAGCACGTTCGATTTGCGTCACTTCTTTCCTGTTTAAAATTAACAGTTCACTAAGACGGAGTCTATTGGAAAGCTTCGGACCCGAACACAGACTTGCGCTGCAGTTGCCTTGACGATCATTCCAACTGAGGCGAAAGCTTGACAAGCAACGTTAGATTTAAGTCTAGAGGTAGAGAAAACTTCGGCAGAAAATTACATCGTAAAATATACTTCAGCTGTCAATGGTCGAATACAAGAAAATATTACAGATTGCCGTCGAAACTGCAGCAATAATAACAACAGAAAAATGCGAACGAAATAATGAAATGATAAAAGGGGATAAAGTAATGTTTGTGTTACTTTTTAGTGAATTCTGGTATTGATTCCTGTGTGCAATAAAAATATAAGCATTGCATTGTGAGGAAAAAGTACTTTTACTTCATCGGACATCGCAATCTGAAAAACAATCCCTCTCACAACTTAGTGTGATAATCAAATTAAAATTAAAAAAGACAAAGAATCAGTACTTCACAAGCAAATTTTAAAATCAAAATCAAACTAGTAGTTATGAAAAATAAAAGATCAGTCATTCGTAAATACAATTTGCAAGGCAGAAATAATAAGTGCTCTGTCCTACAAATCTAGAGTAGTGAAAAAATTTTGGATTGTGCTCTTAAAACTTTAGTTTGCAGTGCACTATTGGTGGTGTAGATGTTTGGTACGAGTACTGCAAGACTGTGTTACTGTCCGGTACAATGCCACCCACCACGGTGTTACTGTCCGGTACAATGCAACCCATCACGGTGTTACTGTCCGGTACAATGCAACCCACCACGGTGTTACTGTCAAGTACAATGCAACCCATCACGGTGTTACTGTCCGGTACAACATAACCCACCACGGTGTTACTGTCCGGTACAACATAACCCACCACGGTGTTACTGTCCGGTACAACATAACCCACCACGGTGTTACTGTCCGGTGCACTGTAACCCACGATGGTGCCACTGCTACGTTACACCTATAGGTCATGATGCCGTAACAGTCAGGCAAACGGTAATTGACGATTAACGTAATTGTCACATAGACCGTGGTGAATAATATGCGCAACTGCCAGTTAGACCGTTACTTACATCAGTCGTAACTAATTCCTTGCAACACAAGCTAGGTTTAAATGTCATGCAGACGGAAAATTACGACAGGTAACACTGTCAGGCAGACTGTATCTTACAACAGGCGTGGTGCTGGGTATGAGTTTGCCGTCCAGGTACCACGACAGCACGGCTGGAGGACGGCCGTAGCTGCTCTGGCAAGCGATATCGTAATCTCGACCAGCAGACAGCGGCTCGTGGGCACCAAGGATCTCCACGGAGGCAGGCTTCACTGTTGGTAACACGGTAATGTGCTGTCAAAACAAACTTAACACGTTGACTCCGAAGTGGTACGTATGTGTACCACTTAGGTTAGGTTCTGTAATTTTTTCAGATCCTTCTAGTGACTATGCGTACAAAGTAAAGTTTTACACCAGTCAGGCAATCGGAGGCAACGTGTTAATATCTCTTTCATCCCTAATTAGAAATTAGAGGCGACGGTAGAGAAAACTACGGTAATAAACTACGGTAATATACAATACAATTCTACTCAAAATTTATAATTGCATTGGAACAGCTAATAAGCTGCTTACCTATGCCACAATCATTCCGTTGTCATTTCGTACATAAATTTCGAAAAGAGGAAAAATTGCGCCTGCAAAGAAGTGCTCAGTTTCAAATTGCAATCGTTTTATAGAATAGAATAGAAGAATAAGGCAATAGAAAAGAGCTGTCTGGCCCATTCAAAATTTTTTCTGAAGAATTCACACAAAACAATACTATAAACTTCCTTTGTTATGTCACATCAGTAAATTGAACGATAAACTCTATATATGCTTGATAGTTGTTGTCTTAATTTTGAACCTACAACAAATGAGAGCATTATATCTGCTGGAAACACGGGTAGGCGGCATATTAGGGAATCGTTGATTTTGGCTGTTCATGTGCAAGCTAAATATTTGTAATAGAGGGATAGATGAATTATGATAGGTGTGAGTAAATTGCTACAGCATGACGGATCAAATACCTAAAGAGAAAATGACCTGGGAGAGGTTTCGTTTTCTGCAGGACAATGATCCTAAGCCTAAGTACTTGCGCTTGCCATGGAATAAGGATATTATATTAATGTAGTTTATTACTGCTGACAGCAATTTTGCACTTGTATTCAATACCACGTTATAAAATACAAGTTTGACAATCTATAAAAAACAATTTCGAGGACTAAATTGTTCCTGGTTTCGGTAAAAAGTTACTAGACAGTAATTTCATTTTGTCCAAGTCAGTATTTAGTTGTTCGTGAAAGCGTAAGAAGCTTCCTCAGTGGAGGAAGAAAGATTATCGTACGCAAACAAGCGAGCTGCAGCAGTTTGTTCGGTCGTTGACTCCAATGAATACAAATGTAGCGAAACCTGATGCGATATGAGACACGATATGAAGACAAGTAGCTCATGAATGAAACTGTAGTCCTCAGATGCGCATACGCATGGCTGGAGAACACACTCACATTAGCCATATTTGCATTAATGATGAATTAATGTCGATAGTAGCAGCGTTTTGAGTGACTGGAATACAGGGATAGTGAGGTGGAAGCTAAAATTCTTGATAAGTGAAATAGAAGAGAATAAAATAACTCAATAAGAACGAGCTGTTTGACCTATTCTTAGGTTGATATCCAAGTTCCACGCCGTATGAGCAACAAAATATTCTCCCCACAGTTGTGTCACCCCAAGAAACGGACACTCAAAGACTGAGTACGTTTTTGGGATACCTCGTATAGAATTCAAAGGCCTTTCGTTAATTCCTGTAGTATAAAACATATGTGTTGTAGCACAAATCCCTCAGAGTGATACAAGAATAACATCACGAAATGTGGACTGAAATTATAATCATCGTACCAGTCCAAAACAATTTTAAATTAATTGAAACGCCAACTGGACGAAACACATTAATGTTTGTGTCACCGTCAAGCCACACAATTATTTGTTTTTGAGTATTATTACCGTACGATCAAATAAATAGAAACATTGGATTTCCTTGCCAGTACTGGAATAATATTCTATTGCGTTCATCAAACAATTAGGAAAAAAGACATAAAACTAACGTTTTTTTCTGTTTTAAAAAAAAATTAGCACAAAGCTGAAAGTGCCACTGTCAGTCGAATAAATAGCTGAGCTGTGCGAGTAAAGTAAGGTAAAATTTTACTAAATCTCCAAATAAAGAACACTAGACAGAGACCAAGTATTAACAAACACAATGAGAGTTTCTTTTATTATTTTGACAGCGCATAATTTTCAATACATACCTACCCTTTCCTCCGATAATTTTGTTACCCATAATATTCTGAGCGGACAAATACTTCGTCATTATTAATAATTTAAAGTTCAGTTTTCACAGCGTATATACTTTTTCTTTTGTTTAACGTATTCTGTAAAGGCCAACTTTCAGAACGTATGCAGGCATCTATTCCAGTGTTTACTAGTGACTCCGCACTGTCGTGGGACTAACTAAGGCAGTGACCTGAGAGACAAATAAACATTCAGCAACCACGAGACTTTTTACTTTGAGAACGCAGCTTAAGAACAACGTCGTCTGGTATAGCGTGGATATGCATGGTTTTAGACGATCTCTTCTCACTTATGCAGCACCAGGCAGGGAGGAAATTTAGGAAATGCTCGAGATTTGCTGCGTCCATAGGGGAGAGAAAATCCATATAAGGTCTTTCAGCTCCTACAACAAACATGCAGAGCAAGAAAGCGCACTCAGCTGTTATTATGAAGGCTCGGGAGGCACATGTGAATCCTCCTGGTGATAATTAAGATTTAGAAGCAGAGCATCTTCAAGGCACCACAATGAGCGCTCGCTTGGTAAGATTAGTTATGCGGCAGCTTCGTGGCAGGATGTAGAAAGTAAAGTGACATGATCTCAGAGATGAGGCTAACTCAGAGCTCGAGAGGGAGGCTGAGCTTTGTGATTAAAAGCAAAGGAGGGTCCAAGGGTGGATAGGGTAGGAGAAGAGCAGTGTTTTTGTAAGCACCACATCGCCAGTTCGTTAACTGTCTCAAGTCCCTTACTTCATTAACATTTGAAATGAGCAGAAATTTCCTTTTGAAGCTGAATGCTTTTCTTTTCGTGGGGTAAAGAAATAATTATTCCTAGGGTGATAAGATTACGAAAACAATGCTTCGTGCACGGGCAGCCTTTGGAAAATAAAATGATCTTACCTCACGGTGTAAAATGAGGCAGATTTTCACTTAAGAAGTTGCACAGAGTTATACAGGCTGATCATGTTTGATATCAGAATGTATCCCATCCTACCGTCACGTAAATAACACCGTTAATCACCCGACGCTTTTGATCCATTTGTTCCATACGTCAAGTTAGGCAGAGACAAATGTTGTTGCTTATTCTAGTAGACAGTTTCGTTTTAATGAAATAAACTAAATTTGTCTTCTTTGCAAGTTTATCAGCGATTATTAAAGACTACAAATAGACATACAGGTAACACAGTAACGCAACATCATGAGCTTTTCTTCTATGGATTAGAATTTTTGCATGAGGTCCCGCACGCTCTGACTGTGTAAGGAGCCTCTCATAAAGACATAATTCATTGTTTCATTTACCATGACGACAGACACGAGCCCACACGTAGGACCCAGGGCAACAGGACGCTTGGTGTAGGTAAACCAGGAGTTTCAGCTTCGTTTATTTATTGGATTGTAACTTAAAATAAATGATTCCGTTTTGGAGTTAAAATATGTAAAGAGTCTTAGCTCAACTCGTCGTCCAGCAATTGTGGAGAAACAAATGATACCACGTGTAGTGGTCCAGTGCTTTGCACGGTGTAGTCACTCTTAATTTACGAGGACGCATTGTGAAGATAATCTATTTCCAATTCAGGTGTTGATTAGTTTATGGACACAATGCATTCACGATTTATCGCAGAGAAAAAATAAAAATTCCAAAATTCTTTATAAAATAGCAGAAAACTTTATAGAAAGAAACACCCAAGGACAAATTCACGCATCAAGTAACGGTTTTTATCCTTGCTTTTCTTGTCAAAAATTTCCATGGTGATCATGGTGAAGTAAATAACCTTACCTTCTCGATCAAGCAGACGAACACTACAGAGAAGTGGCTTGTACGCTGGATTACGCAGAGGAACAGTACACAGAAGTGGCTTAGACGCTGGATCAGGCAATAGAAAACTATGGAAAAGTAGCGTTTGTCAGATAGATTCTCATACTCACAATTCATCTCGATGGTGACCATGGTGGACACAGGCGCGGTTAAGTTTGTGTTGGAGGCCTCACATATGAGGGACGCGTGCAGGTGTTCCCTCTGGAGTTCAGAGATGGTGAGGGCGTTGGTGGCAAGGCCAGGTCGTGGCCACTCGTAACTCGTGTCCACCACCTGATGACCCAACCGCCATACCACTTCTGGAGGAGGGTCCGCTGCACCAAAAAACAGACATAAAAATTACTTGAATTAGAATATTGTGAACTAAAAAAAATTGATAAATAGGATGTTTTATCATAATTGTTGATTTAGCACAATAGAAACAGGAATGCACGATATTTATCGACTAATGATAATTAGAAGTATGCGGAATATTTTTAAGATTATTTAGCGCAATTGCAGTTTAAGCATGATAGTAATGGTAATAAATCTCACCCACGTGAGCACCAATCATGGCTACGCTGTCCTTGTAGAAGGTTAAAAACAGATGAAATATCACAGCTGCAATTGCAATGTAATCTCAAAAGGAGGTTGCTCAAACACAGATAGCAAAAAGAAATGCAGTACCTAAAATTTTAGGTGCGAATGAGTACAAAATGATAAATTAAACACTAGAAGACAGCTTTAAATGTCCTTTTCGGGATTTAAAATGATAAAGTTTCTTATTATTGAAATGTAGCACAACGATGTAAGCTCATGGTATTCGTACATGTGTGTGAAACATACCCAAAACAAATGATGTTGTTTACCATTAAGTTGAATAATTTCCCCAGTGATGAAGACATGAAAGTAAGACGCATCGCAGGGATAGTGGAATGATTGTATTTGCAAGGGCAGTTATATGTCGGGAAAAATAACAACGCAAGCTTTATGCACATTTTTGGGTTAAAATTAGGGAAAGGACACACTGCAAGCAATTTTACACACCAGCAAAGACAGGAAAAATAATCAAAAGCCAAACTTTTACCGTTCTTAATCAAGGACTGTCAGGAAGCCAATCCAACACGAGTCACTCGCAACATTCAGACAAGTTGCTAAATGGGAACAACTATGAAATGAACCGTGAATGCAAGTGGTACAAAGCTCGGCCTCCATCGATTGCTTCTTGACGACGCGCTCCACAACAAAGAAGCTCAACACGAGGACATGTGAATACGAAGTCTTGCAAGGATGACTACACCGCAAGTGACGAGGCCCATTGCTTGGATTGTAGCCATTCTTGGCAAACTTGATTATCCTCCATAGCAATTCAGAGCCGCAGGACAACATCTTAAAAGTTTAAGGAATTTGCAAGGAGTAACGTGAGATGGTAAGCAATCGCTATAAATAGAGCTGCAAAAAATCTTCATAGAAAGAAGCCTTAACTGCGTATAGAAAACTAAAATGAGTACGATTTTGAATGGAAAGAATAATAATGGATGGTGATGGTTATTCTACAAGCTAAGAAATTACATTCATGATTTCTGGACTGTGAAGTATATTACACTCACGAATATGAAATACATGGCGCCTGCAAAGTTTCAGTTTTTATCACGTTACTTTGTCCTGTACTCGTACGTGACACAATAAAGTGTGCGGTTTATCGGTCTTGCAAACTTCAAGGAAAACTAAGGCCAACAACGGAAAAAACGATGCATGACACGACCAGTACACCAGAATATTCCAGATGTTCACAATTTAGGCAAGTTTATACACTTCTAAAAAAGGTTTTACGAACAATTTTAAAGCGATATCGTGCACAGCGTTTTAAAGGCGTGGATACACTGCCTTGTCTAAAATAGTAATCACAGAATGGGCGCATATTCGCTGCAATTCCAACTCACAGTTCAGAGATTAGTGCATGAAACAAACAATTCTATTGAAGATCACGGACCTCAATGTGGGAGGCTACCTTGCGATGAACAAATCATGTTCATTTCAGGAGTCAAAATTGAAACCTGATGTTGATTTGTCTGGACGTCGATAGTGAACGGACGCTTTCTAATTAAACTTCACACAGCATTCATTCCTACGAGCTTCCGAGTGCCCTGTTAAATGTGTTAATGAAGCAATTTGTGTTGTTTCGCTCTGATGTAGAAGTCAAACCTATACAAGCAGTGTTCTGCATGAGGTATATTATATTTTGAAATGCTTCCCTTTTCTTAGAATGCTTCGCGTTTTTCTTTCTGTAAACATTTTTTCCGTTTTTAATAACCAGTTGTTTTAAAGAAAAAATTTAGTAAAATTGCAAGTTTAGAAGTGGTTCTAGAATGAAAAAAGGTTTTACCAGGATCTGATGGCTTAAAGGAAGGTGTTAAGACTATATCAAAACTCTACAGTCGATCTTTCTGTCAAACATTTTCAAAACTATCAGAGCTGTATAATTAAAGCCTTCAGTGAAAACTTTCCCCTAAATTTTCCTGGTTCTAAGTTATATGAAAAGTTTAAAATTTCCAACTACAGTAATGAGACCACATGAGTCGAACATTCACAATGTTCTACATTTACAAGAGCTCATACTTTGAAAAATGGAAGTCCCTCGTAAATTGCCGTTCGGGATTCTTTCAAAGGTTTTATACACAGCGATATTGGTATCTATTCTACTTGTCAGGCTGATTTACGTACCGCAAGCCTTAAGATGCACAGGGAGGATAGGAGTCAGTAGGAAGAATTGGCTTTTTTCTTCATCCTGTAAATGCAGGAACCACAATTTCATATGGAAATACGTTTGTATTTGAAAAAGATACTTGTATAAAAAGCTAGATAGTTACCGTTTAAGTTTCATGCTTTAGATTAGACGAATGTAAAGTTATTATTAAGACGAATGTAATAAAGATTTTCGAGAAATTATTGTGTTTGAAATGAACATTTTCCATGAATCCCACGATATAATACCCAACTTGTTGCTTGCCTGCTTGCTTGGTCCGTCTCTCTGTCACGCTCGTTAGGATTAGGATGGGAGGAAATTCGTTTACGAATAACGAGATGAGATACCATGAAATTTCATCCCTAAATTACGACGGCAAATATAGTTTCTGGAATATATATTCGAAAGACAAAATACTGTATTAAAGTTTTTGATTCTGCTGTACATTAGCTATTTCGCATATTTATTCAGCTGTTGAAACTTCACGCAGAGTAGAGGCCAAATATTCGGAGGTCAGGCCCCTGGTTTAATAATACACAGTTTGTTGTTTGCTTGCTTTCTTGCTTGCTTGCTTTCTTGCTTGCTTGGTCCGTCTTTCTATCACGCTCTTAGGGATTAAGATAGGAGGAAATTCGGTAGGGTATGCATGTATTGTAAGTATTGTATTGAGGATACCAAAGACAGTCTTCAATGGGAAAACTCCTTCAGTATGGAAAGTCATTCACAGAGCCAGCGTTCACTGGCAAACAAAATCAAATAATTCAGTAAAAAACACGTGAATTTTTACGTGTCGATCTATTAGTATATACAGAACATCCATTCTCTATCTTATCTACGAATATGACCTAAATCAGTGATTCCTAAAGTGGGTGCGACCGCTCCCTGGGGAGCGGTGAAGCCCCCTCCATCTTGAAAAAAAAATTTATATATAGCAAATTCATAGCATTTGCATGAATTTGCTATAAAATGCTATAAAATTACATGAATTTCTATAAAATTTTAATATAATTAACCACTAGGGGGGCGGCAAGATCTCAAGGGGGCGGTAGATGAAAAATTTCCTGAGAAGGGGGAGGTAAAGAATAAAGTTTGGGAACCACTGACCTAAATAGTACCCGTGGAAATTTCATGGTTTAAAATTAATAAAATTAGGGATATATGAAATTAAATACATTTCTTAGCTTTGCCCGTGGTACTATCAGAACCTTAATATTTTCCATGAATCTAATACTAAGAATGACCGTCATGTGTTTATATATTTATTTATTTATTTATATGTTTCGTGTCACTTTAAAAAAAATAGAGAAATCCAGAGCCTTATATACTCGAGTCCGTATCGTGGATACCGAGTTCGGCGGGGCATTGCCCTTTGATTCGGGTACATTGTACCCGAATATGACACGAATTGCAGAGTCAATTGCAGCAGTAGAAAACTAAGTGTCTTACTTTTCACTAGGAATGTTGTCATTAAAGAAATATTCAATTAAAACGTTTGTCCTCTGTAAATATATATGAAACTAAATATATTGCGTTGCGTTCTTATATGTAATTTTGTTTACTATCTTTCCAACAGTATTTGCCATCATTTTTGATGGCACGGATATTATCACAAAAATCTCTGCCCTCATTTTTGACAACTGGGTACACTAGTATATACAGAACTTCCGATCGATATCTTATCTACTGATAACATGGCTGTGTATGAGACAAAGGCTAATAACAGAAAAGATAACGTATTTTGTAGTTATCTGGCGTCTTTGGTATCCACAATACAATGCTTATAATACATGTATGTATACCCTTTCTGATTTTTGTAATAATATTTCTTCAGTTAATAATAGATTGGAAAAAATGGGGTGGACGCACACAAAAAGAGAGAGATTTTCGATACATAGTCTATTATATAAGTAGAAAACCGGCCAACACATTCTTATGTGCTATCCAAGACTTCGACAATCATCAGCCACAAACATTAATTAATAACTTCTACGCATGAAATATGCCTAATGCTTGAAATATTGACCATTTTATCACGATGCATGATTAATGAAAAGCTATAACGAATAGGACAAGTCGGTAAAAAACTGAAACGAAATCGTGATACTAAAAATACTTGAATAATATCCAAAAGTAACGGTGTGCCCAGTGTGCACATGAATGCGTCTTCCTCGAAGGGCAATTGGTTGGTGTATTTTGTTAACGTATTCAGGAAAACTACAGTTCTGCATTGCAATCTGTCCGATGTTAAAAACTGCTGTAGATGTAACTATAATAATTTCTTCTCTCTATTTTTCTTCTGTAACTTGTGAAAATAGCTAATTTAGATGCTTAGCCTCATGTGTTAGTATTTATTTCCCAGTTATCACCGCTCATCGCATCTTTCAAATGCTCTGCATTAAAAAGTGGGACAGAAAGATGCAGTCTAGCGCTACCTTTTAAGTAATCGCACTTTTTAGCCCTCTATAGTTTTCCTATTGTCGAAAATACTGCATTACCGTGTGATGATAATTAAGAAAGAATTTAAGAGAGGTAATATTTTAGGTAACCACAAATGTTGCACGGTTTTAGTGTCACATAATATTTTTTGATTTGTTCTAGTGATAATGAAACAAATTGAAGAATCTTATAGCTAAAATGAAAAGTTATATGCTGAGTTAACAACGACGAGCCCATTTATTGGTTTTTCAACAATAATGAAATAAAGATAATATTAACGTTAGAGTAGATATTTTATCACAGAAAATTTATTTTCCACGAGGGCAAGTTTACAGGATGTCTCGTGTTGAGGAGCGCCATTGCCGTTCATCATCAACTCTGAAAATGGTAAATATCGTGTGATCGAGTTAAAATCCTAGTTATGTTGACTTTGGTAGCAGCATTCTAAAAGTTATACTTGCACAGGGTCATTGTCTTATTGAAACAGCCTTCTAAATCCAGAGGCAAGGTCCTCATTATATAATTGATTTGACTACCTTCACAAGCATGCACGATACAGTTTTCTGAAATGCTGATGTGCCAATGTACTTCTGTTCTAGTTACTTGAAAATTATTTTATTTATCATTCAAAATATATTCCTCACTGAGAGATTAACCATTTTCAGTGTTGAAATTATAGCTACTAAACTTTAATTCTATTTTTTTAGATGTTTGATTGCAAAGGTGGGTTATCTCTGCTTTTGCAATAAGAGTTCTAGAAGATTTTGCTATCATTTATCTGTTTCTTAGGATATTATAGCATAATTAATTTTAAAATGTGCTCTACAATCAATGTCACCTGACAAAATAAGAAGAGGGAAATATTTTAAGGCAAGTGAAACAGTGCAAAATGTTCCTCAATCTGAACACTGTTTGTGGAGATTCTCCGCCGCTGTGCAAGCTCGAGTTTGATGAAGAGAAGCAGAATAAATGTTCGAGCCCATGCCGTGTTGTGCCATCTTTCAACAAGACGACCTCGTCAATGGAAGGACTTAGCGGGTTTTTTCGTTAGCAGAAATACCGCCATTAAGCAGTAAAGTTTTTGATCAAAATGGCCAATTAATTTACACTGTACACATTATGCATGTACTTGCAACCCCTACCTTGTTTTAATGAGATTGATCATGACAGTTTAAACAGCGAGTTAAATATAAACAAGAGAAACTTTTTCCAAACAGATGACTTATCTTATGCATTGGTAATAACAAGTATGAAAAAAATTATACTCATATTCGATTAAGTTTCAATAAAATATTTTTACAACGGTAGAAATAATAGCCTCAAATTCCCAGTACTTGAAAATAAGTAACCATTATTTGAAACTATTGTAAGCATAGAAGTATCAATACAGAAAAATTAAGAATTCTGTTTCTGTTCATGACGTGAATGATTTAACAACACGAAGTTTTTATTAGGCCACGAAATTAACTATCAAGGTTATCCAAACAGAAGCAAATGGGCGACATAAGCTGAGTTCCAAGAAATAAATGAAAGAAGGACCAATAACAGTCCAGGCAACAAAACCTGAGTCGATAAGCTAAACAATGACTAAAAGAAGTCCCAAATAATAGCCGTAAGCTCAAAAGCAGAGTCAATAAACCATGCATTAACTAAAAACATGTTAAAATAACAGCCCTGGACTTAAAATCAGAGTCCTCAAGCCATGCAATGACTGTAAGAATACTCAAATAGCACAGCATGGCGACAAGCCCTGGCAGTTGACACGCCTGATCTTAGAGCGATCACGTGCTGCTACAGCAGTCGCTGAGGTCCATTGAGGAACCGATATTGGTGCCGATATTTACTGCCCAGCTCTCAATAACAACTCTGAGCTATCGTAAAATTATGTAGACTTTATTGCAAGAAGCACACGATTAACTGTCCGAGAATAACTCTTTTGCTCACTTTTTGCGAGTTCTGCAACAGTTAATGTGATCATGTCTCTATTTGTTCATCAGAGCAAAAATCATTCGAGGAGATTAAGATGATTATCAATTCTCAGAAGAGAGTATTTGTGTAAGAAGCTACATGGAAAAACACGTTTATTGAGCACAGTTATAAAATAGCAGTCCAGCGTAACATTAGGAGAAATTGGAAATTAACTCTACGGTGTTCGCTACCAGTGTTTAATTTACTTGCTCCGATATTGAGAATCTAGTTGATTTAGCTAACTTTTTGAAGTTTCTTTCGTACTTGAGTACTTTTAATTCTCCCTGGCTGTTAATATCTAGCTCACTCATTTTCTTCGTGATTTTTTAGGACATATGGATTTTAAAAAGGACGTTATAAATTGTTGACACTCGTGGCGAACAGCCTAAATATTGTAAGATATAACACTTCAACTCTATGACAGGATGACATGGATACATGGTTACAGTTATGTAACATGGTTACAGTGATGTAACATGGTTACAGTGATGTAACAGGGTTACTGTGATGTAACAGGGTTACAGTGATGTAACATGGGTACAGTGATGTAACATGGGTACAGTGATGTAACATGGTTACAGTGATGTAACATGGTTACAGTGATGTAACATGGTTACAGTTATGTAACATGGTTACAGTGATGTAACATGGTTACAGTGATGTAACATGGTTACAGTGATGTAACATGGTTACAGTGATGTAACATGGTTACAGTGATGTAACATGGTTACAGTGATGTAACATGGTTACAGTGATGTAACATGGTTACAGTGATGTAACATGGTTACAGTGATGTAACATGGTCACAGTAATATAACAAGATTCTAGGGATGTAATACTCTCATAAAGAAGAGACCAAATGCAGCACAAGACTACATGTAATGCAGCACAAGACTACATGTAATGCAGCACAAGACTACATGTAATGCAGCACAAGACTACATGTAATGCAGCACAAGACTACATGTAATGCAGCACAAGACTACATGTAATGCAGCACAAGACTACATGCAATGCAGCACAAGACTACATGTAATGCAGCACAAGACTACATGTAATGCAGCACAACACGGGCTCTACATGAAATGCAGCACAAGACGGGCTCTACATGTAATGCAGCATAAGACGGGCTCTACATGTAATGCAGCACAACACGGGCTTTACATGTAATGCAGCACAAGACATGTAATGCAGCTACATGTAATGTGCTACTCACATTTTCTAAATATTTAGGTCTCTGACACAACTGCTGCTGGCAAAGGTCAGCCACTGCCTCTTTGTCATAAATAAACTTGGCCTACATCATTCACACATTTCATTCTTCAGTGATTTCATCATCTTTATACCTAGGAGTTCCCTACTCATTTGTTCACAACGTAAAACAACCCAAAAATCAACAACAGGCATCACTCTACAACTTGACTGCACCCATTGAACTTATTTTGATCCACTAGAATACAGGATGTATTCTATTGCCAATAAATATCGTATTTTGATTCAAAGAAAATTGCAATGGTCTTCGGAACTCCATTAAGCTTGCAATAAAATATTGTTGAAAATAACAGCCTAATTTCATATTCTGAAATTACTTCATTCAACCTTGAAGAAATTAGGGAGCAGGTAGTAAACTTTAATGACCAAATGGGAAATCTTTTTCAGCCCATGAATAAAAAATCAACCCTCTCTCAGACAGACACTGTCCCTGTGACGTAAATGTAGCAACTGATATGAGCGAGGTTTCTTCGGATAGAAGCAAGAACATTTTCTATTAAAGCCACCCTTCAGCTTGTGAAGGAAGCTCCTGCAAAACATTGTCAATAATACCAAGCAAAAGGTCATATTTGCAGAAGCCACACTCGGAGAGCAGACGATTCTGTAGCAAAAAATACGTCGGTGGGACCGACCAAAAAATACTTTCGGGTTTCTGGTGACACTAATGATGTCTTTTCTGTAGGCCTAGGGCTGTTCTGTGCATCCTAGTGTTTGCTTGTCACTGAAGGCTACTCACTCTGGCGAGTGACTAAAAAAGTGGCAATGATGTTAATTTACCAGATATTGCATGACATAACGCAATGTAAGACGATATGAGTACTGTCCATGTTCAATAGTCTGTTATTGATAGTATCGTACATCAACAATTATAAGAATTGGTAAGGTCACAATTGTGTGTATAATTCTATTTTTTCTAAGCAATTTGGAAAAGTAAATGTGTTTACAACGAAGCAAACATCCAGAAGTAATGGTGATCATTTTTATTTATTTAACAAAGCATATAAATCTGTCCTTCTGGATAAGGATTAATTAAAACGACACACGTGACAACACACAAGCAACGTGAGGAACTACAGTCAGCAATACAACAAACAGAATCACACTTAATAAAGTGTAGTTTGTACAGTTAATGCAACACGTCACTATACTGTAATTATACTGAATACTGTAATACCTGGTGCATTAGCAGAATACACTCGTGCAGTGTCTGTATGAAATACTTTTCAAAAAATTGTAAGAAAATCCTTGAAGTTTCTTCAAGATTATTTCAGAATTCGAAACTTCAAGTCATGAAGTCTTGAGATTATTGACTTTAAGTTTTTTAAGTGTCAATCACACAGGCTGGATGTTTCATGCTTATGGTAGTAAACTTGCATTCATGAAGCACAAGGTCTCTGTCGTGAAATTTAACTAGCTCTAGGTAGCCTAAGAGATAAATATAGTTTTCTTTCCTACTCTTGATGGCAATTAAGCTCCAGAGGTCAAACTTCCCCTGTCAGTTAATTTTTAATTACAAACATATTCCAGTAGTTCATCCGTGAGATATATAAACTCTCATAATTCATCAAAGTAAAAGTGCTGGATGGAAAATTTTTCTAAAGAAGAAAAGCTGGCAACTTCACTGTAATTCTACTGATGTAAATCGAGGTGCACAAAAGAAAATAGTTTCCATGCGTAGGAACAAGTTAAAACAATGGAATCAATCTGAATATTAAGCGAGATAATTAATCAGATAAATCTTTAATTATAGATAGATCCTTTGATTGCTAATCGAAAACATATTTATTAAAAGTTTTTAATGCTCTATTTGTTTCAGCAAATACAAAAATTAAGAACAATTTGCTATGCTCGTTCTCCAGCTGGTCTGGAAAATTAGAGTTTGTTCTTGCAATGAAATACTGCATAAAAATGAGTAAGATTATATGAAACACCATAATATTTTCTAAAGAATTATTCTCACTATTTTTAAATAAACTTTCAGAGAAATAACCACGAGAGGAGGGAATTTTCACAATATTATGCTTCTTCATCAATAAAAGTAGGTCTCGAGAACGATTCAGAAAATAAGACAATAATTCCTTCCCCGAATAAAATACATCTAAAATCAACAGCGTCACGGAGTAGAAGTCTTACAATGAAGTAGAGATCACTAACGCATCTAATTTCTATCTACCGGTGAAAAAGTATCGTCCATCTCCTTGTGAAATCGAACTATATCCCCAGAAACTATTTAAGCACATCACTTTAATAGTCACGAGCAAGTAAATAGTTCTAAACCCGAGACGCGGCGAGTGGTCAGAGCAAGGAGTAAGGAAACTTGTCCTAATATACCTCGTCCAGTTGAAGGTACAATACAATAAAGCTTAAACTTGCCCTCCTGTGAGAAGGACACGATCATGTGAATGAATTGCCCCTAGTTTGACACTGCTGCATATTGATTTGGTTTTCTATCGGTTATCATATATTCGACATTAATATTTTACAACATATTTTCATCATCTATATGCAATATACATGTAAAATGTACAACGTATTCAAGTCCTTGATGTAGAATGTAATAAACCGTATTCCAGTACTGAAGTTTGACAGGGCTGCAGCAGAGCTGTAAAGCGTTTGGCTAATCCATAGACTTCAGTAAATTTGTTCTCTGAAAAAATCACTAACGGACACAAGTGTTAGCCCAGCAATTAAATTACTTGGACTCTAATGCACTTAATTAGTATTGAAATAATAAGAGAAACAAAAATTTCACCCAAAAATAGGATCACCAGCCTTAGCTTCAGTTCTGACTTCAAAGTTCATTTTAAGAAATATATGTGGACAAAAAAACCAGTCAACTTTTGCGTCAAGTGAGGTTTCTCGCAAGAAATCAAGAAGCGAGCCATATCACAGTGTGACATGGTGTACCAAGTTTAATATGTACTCATGGATTAACGTACTCCCTAATTTCACGGAGACAGAATCTCGTGTTTGAGTACAAACACATCCAATGCATACGGTTTGCAAGCCACACAACGCGCGTCAAAGGAGCTCTACCAAAGGCTTACTGATGACCAATCTGCTACGCTGGCCAATTACGGTCCTTGGAAAAAATAAGCAACTAACCTCCATTGACTACTATAGATGGGATTCAAATTCCAGAGCCTCTGAGGAAACTTTTAGTCGTAGTTAAAGGATCACATGCCCTATTATTAGCCGTTTACGGTGGTTTGAACTAAACTGAACGCCCTAGGTAACGTTTGTTTCCAAAAGAATTTGAAGAAAATCTGGAGAAATCTGAATTAATAATGTATAATGGCTCGATCAATTCAAAATCAAATCAGTTGAAGACTGAAATTGGTGCCATGGTTAGAATTCGACTCTATATTGGTTAGGGGGAGAAAGAAAGTCTTAGAAAGTTCAAATAAGAAATGCTTGATTTAAACTGCAAATGCTCTTCATTTTTTCGGAGGTTCTTGATGTCCAAGAGAGAGGATTTAGAAGGAAATCTGGATGGCTGAACTGGGGGAAGAAGAAATGACCGAAAAAAGATTGGGAACCACTGACCTAAAGGACCACACCGTCTGTCTGGTAAACTCACCGTCTGTCTGGTAATGATACCTGATCCAATTAGAAGACTCAGAGGAACTCACCGTCTGTCTGGTAGTGATACCTCAAACAATCAGAAGACCCAGAGGAAATCACCGTCTATTTGGTAATGATACCTCAAACAATCAAAAGACCCAGAGGAACTCACCGTCTGTCTGGTAATGATACCTCAAACAATCAGAAGACCTAGAAGAACTCACCATCTGTGGTCTCACAAATGAGTTTGAGAGGGTTACCCTCATCGTACGGTCCCACCACACCATAGACCGTCTGTCCTGACGTCAGAAGGATGACAGGCGGAGACGGCGGAACTGTTAAGAGAACGTTTCGAGTTATCAAAACAAATGGATTTCCATTCAGAATTTACTTTGTTATTTTGCAACAAATATCAGAAAATGTTCTTTACAACGAGGAAAAGGTAGTTATTTTACAACAAGTAAAATTTATTATTGTAGACTTCACGTGGACGCAGAAAACGATGTAATTTTAACGAAGGTAGTCGTAACATTGAATATAAGAGCAAAACACCGATGGGTGTTTATTTTAAAAATTAAACGGGCCATAGCAGAATTAGCATGAATTAAGTATTTAAATGTTACTATTATTTTCTCATCATTAACCAGAACCTCCATCGTGCGATTACAGCAATCACCACAAATTCCTTATTCGTCACTTCAATTTAGTCTTTAGGCTTCTCAAGCTTAAATAATTGTTTTTAAGCTAGCTGGAAAATCAATAAAGATACTTTACTTGCTCAAGCCAACATACAATGGGTAAGATATTTTAAATGAAAAACTGGATCAAGGTACTTATTGAATACGAGTGCATGCCAACAGTTTTTAACTCGAAACGGCTGACCTTCTCCAGTGTTCCATGAGTACCTCACATGATAAGCTTCTATGCGTACTGTTGGTAGATACAAATCGTAAGCTATTCCATTTCGAAATATAAGAAATACATTAAATGTTTTTCGAATAACAATAGGATTTGTATCATATTCATGTATATTTTCAATTAGGTCGTTTTGGTATCCAGCACATGTGAAAGAGTGAAACATTTTGAATCATAAATTCGTTATCTGAGGAAAAAATATCGTCTCCGAGGTACGAGTTTGAAACTTTTCCTCTAGATCGAAGAGAAAATTCTGACAAAACAACACCCAGCGTGACTTGTACATATAAAGACTAATTATTCACAAGAGAACTGGTGACGGCCTTCATCATAGCTATTAACTTGCTTAAACACAATTGAATAATATTACTGACCATATCCCTCTATACATGCCCAGTAACTATTCCCAAACAAATAAAAATGATAACAATTATCAACCAGCCATCTTATTCATCATTTAGTTTTGAAGAAATATTGGTCATGGCACAATTCGGGTCATAAGTATGTATGTATTACGACTGTACGTATAAATATTACGACGGTATTTGACTACAGCAAATACCGTCATAAAACTTGTACGTTTACTAAAATAAACAAGAAAAGTTTGCAACGCAAATGTCAGCTGTTCTGTAGTTTTATAAAACATCACTACGAAATTGTTGGATTGCACTGTAATATGATCATCAATACAAGATACTTTGGGTAAAACAACCGAATAATTATCGAAGTAATTATCCGACCCAAGAATGGGCCAGAAGGTTCGTTCCTATAGCCTCATTCTATTCTATTCTATTCTATTTCAGAACATTCTTCCGCACATTTATTTTCGGCGATTTTCCAAAAGTTCTGCAGCAGCTTTTACATTTCCAAACATTTTCAAGGATTTTTCAAGCCAATATCTGAAAGAAGAAGCATTTTGTTAGTTGAATTTGGATATGTATGCTGATGACAATCATTGTAGAGAGAAGTTTGATAAATATAAAAAACATGGCAAAATTTTGACCTGCGGCTACATACTTATCGTTAGAACAACAATCATTGAGCACAATTCGCATTGATGTTCCTGAACTCACAGCCTCATAAAATATTACGAACAATGAAAAACAGAAATGAAAAAGAAGCACTTTTAGCTCCAAGTTTAGTGCTTCTGACCAAAACTAAAATTAAGTTCGCAACAAGCTACACAATATAGAAGGCTTCTGTTGGTCGGCAAATCTTCGAAATTTTTACATGTGTCGCAGAGTTGCAGAAGATTATCACCGAACAACCTTGAATTTCTGCTAAAAGTTAGGCGACACCACAGCCGTGGAAAAATGTTCATGTTTTATTGAGGTGACATGCAGAGTTCTCCATGGTGACATGCGGAAGAGGGATAAGGTACAGGGGACATCACTGCCTTTGTCTGCCTTTGACTATGAGCTGCTGCATCGAGGGAGTCTTGTAAGGTTCATAAGTGTAGTTCACCCTACTTGAAGTCAGCTGGATTTTCTCACTATTCGAATAATTATTCCCGAGAAACAACTTTTTTCTATTAGATGCGGACCAAATTTCTCATTTGTATCAAAAATTTGTTAGAAGAATGACTCTCAAACGTGTGGGAAGTTTGTAAAATTCAGGTCCTTTCTATGCATGAGTTGTGTAAAGCTAATCAATAAGTCACAAAAATTTCCGGAGTTTAGGTGTTTAAGATAAAAGGCACTATATGTACTAATATATGGAGACAGTTCTTCAAGCTTTATTTCGGGAGTGACTCAAGTTTCTCATCAACGGCATTACCCGATCTTACTGGTAGGAAGACACCGAGTTCTGCCTTGTAGAAAACCATGCAATTAAAAGTAATTCAATACATATTATGATTAACCTACACATCTTTAAACTCTCCAAGCGTTGGATTCGAGCGATAAAATTACGCGACACAAAAATATAATGGTAGAAAATGCTTAAGAACTTCGCTTCAAAGTAAAATTTAATTTTACTGTTAGTCGTATGAAAACGTTCGGGACATCATGAATAATTTATTTGAATTACTTGTTAACTGAAATTGAAAATATTAGTTATACATTCGAAAATTCTCAAATATATTCCCAGGAATATTTTGAATAACATCGTCAGTTGAATTTTCATCTATTAATGGTATCACAATTTTAACAAAATAGAATAAACTATCAACACCAAAAAAACTGAGAGCAGTCAAGTGAGCATTAATCTCTTTGTTGATTTGGTCAACTAATGGGAGTATGAAACATATATATTTTTTTAATTCCTCAAAGCCGTGCTTGCGTATTTTGCATAAGTGAAATTACACTTCAATTTCCTTAATTGACAAAGAAACACAAATATCTTTGATGAAAATTAGAGCATTTTTTTGAATTATACTCATATATCCACATTTTGGTTACATTATTGAGTTCTGGAAAATCCCCAATCTTTATTCAATTGCATGATTTTATTTTAAAAGATCTCTGAACTGCAATCTCATGCTTTAACACGTTGACTCCGAAGTGGTACGTGTACCACTTAGGTTAGGTTCTGCAATTTTTTCAGATCCTTCTAGTGACTATGCGTACAAAGTGAAGTTTTACACCAATCAGGCAATCGGAGTCAACGTGTTAATGTTGGAAGGCTCTCATACTGTATTGTATCACATTGCACACGTAGCAGCATCTGAAAAAGCCGTTGACGTTTCCCGAACCTTAAAATGAACTTCAATGCAGAAAATTTTCACTTAATGCCTTTAACGCATTTAAATGAAAAACCTCGACATAACAAAGCTGATTGACGGCAGCACACGTGCACCCACAACTCACCCATCATTTGGCCGTCCCGATGAAATCGGTGGTGGAGTCCAGAATAAAGGCAAGCTCGCAACTAAGCCCAACTTTATTGTCGGATTATTGGTAATTCCAAAAGAATTACTGTGCATTCAACGATTATTACTGAAAATATACGGTAATTACGGTTATTTAACACTGAAGTTAGGTGGGATCACTGTACCAAAAGAATGTTTGGCTTATAATGTAAATTATTTACTCAAATTGAACTAACTTTACTTCAGTACATACGAGGCTCAAACAATAAGTATCCAGACCAGTATTTAAAAAGAAAACGGCAACATGTACCAATTAGGTATTTCATAACTTCCAAAGCAGTCTATTTTGGAAGCCACACACTTAATCGAGCGCGGTTTCCGTTGATGGAAGCATTCCTGAGCCAAGTTTTATGGGAGAATCAGCAGCTGCATCGTCGCCTTCAAGTCCGTTGCTTTGACGTCTAGAAATTTTCTTCCTCTCAAGCGGGGTTTTATTTTGGAAAAAGAAAGTGACAATGGGCGATATCCGGAGAATATGGTAGCTGTCAGATCTGGGGAATGCTGTGCCTAGCCAAAAACTGTGCAAGCATCTCTTAAAGAGCCGGTAACTTGTCACGATGCAATTGACATGCACCAGGCGCATGTAATTTCGACCATTTCTGACTAATAGCATCCTGTGAACGTCGCAAATGTTACAATAATCGTCGTTTACTGTTTGCCCAGGTGGAGTATACTTATAATGAAAAACCTTCTGTAGTTGAAATTTTCTGCCTACTGGTTGGGAGTCTTGCACTGCGCATTCACACTCCTTTCACATTACGAAGCGCAGTTACAAGAACAGTGTCATATACGCACACGTCTTTTTGTCTTAAACGAGGTCTAGTGTACTAGTCTGACATGAAACACTTGACACAGCGTGTAAAGGAAGACCACAACCATGCATTATGAAACGTTAAGGTCACATGTCATGTCGGTCCACCATGAAGGAAGCAGCAGACAGAAGGATCTGCGGTTGTGAAACATCATAATGGACACATGTACTGCCCATAATTATGCCGAGACAGCGGCCATCAACCTGATCTCTGTTTTTTACTACACATTTGCCACTTCACTGTCATGTGTGAAGGTCATGTGAGCTTCATTTAATTTGCGCTGTAATGCAATGACGCTTCCTAGCACCGCAGGCTGTATTCAGGTGGGTTTGGTCGATGAAGACTACCTAGTAGAACAGCTTTGAATAAATGAATTGTTCAAGCAAAAATATTGAACTAAACTTATCAAAATTGCATTCAAAGCAACGCTACCAGATACTGCAACTCATCAAATTCTAAGACGTAAGTTAGAAAACTCCAAAATGTTTACAATTGAAAGTCCAAAAATCAAGTGTCATTTTCAACTGTTTCTAATTCTTTAAATATATCTGATAATTCAAAGCCAACTTATACTGTGCTATTGTTGACAGCTTGTGGCCCAAAATTTATTGTTATTCGACAATTTTGAGTTCTGAAATCTTGCGCTCTTTTTGATATTTCTCCAACTGAAAACCCAGCGCTTGTCTTGCGGGTTGATCGCTAGAAAACATCTCGTACAACGAGAATTTTTATGATTTAAGCCTTTAAATAATATCTAAAAACGAGCCAACATAACTTCCTGTTTTCAAAGCGCTCTGCTTTGAAAAAAAGGAATTTATGTTGCCTGGCCCTGTACTTAATAAATTGATCCCCAGCATAACTTCACACTTTGCATACCATTTATATTTGTCATTTCTGTGGTCATGTTTTGTGTTCAATATGTTGCCGTAATAATCCTCAATTATGAAATCCTCTAAATTTGAGGACAAATAAATAATGGACTGAGGAATTAAACTAGCCATAATTTCGATTGATCTTCTTCGTAGGAATAATTTATCCGAGACACAATGTATGAAGGACATAACATTGTAGAGGATGGCGCACAAATACTCTTACAAAACAAAAGCAATTTTCATTTAAAAAAAGACATTTATTTCAAGGTCTGAATTTAACAAATAGTAAGTAATTTACTAAGCTACGACTACACAATAATTATTCAAAATATTTCTTTTTTGCCCTCACTTCTTTGTGAAGTCTGTGAGGAAAATCTTTAAATGGCTCCATGAACTACTTTGAAGGGTATTTTCTCGCAGCATTTATTCTATTTTGACTTTCGAATTTTGATACTCTTGCAAGCAGAAGGTCAATTGTTCTTTTTATCAACATTTTGTTGATTGTGAGATTCTCGCTAGTTTAAATATTTCGAATGGACTCAGTCCCTTTTCATGTTTCTTGATGATGAACTTTTGCATCAATTCTACAAACATTGTTAATCGTTAATGGCTAATTGTTCTACAAACAAATTAGGTATATTCTTGATAATTAATTTTATAAAATTACACTGGGTAATATTCGTAAACTAATAATTATCAAAATCGATTCAAAAACATGTACAAGGAATTATGCACCAATCCGTATTACTTCTTTTCCGGATCTTTTGCTAAAAAAGAAAAAATACTGTGCGATTCATTAAATATTTTATGGTCAGCTGTCGCTTTGCTGCGTTGCTAACACTCTTCCACTCACTGCAACAAAAAAATAGTGATTTACATTAGGAATAAAAATTTTACACAAAACCATGAAGCCTAAAATAGAAGGCTTTCAATAAATCAATATAAGTCGAGGTAACGCTTTCATAGCTAGAGTTACTTACGCACAAGGACAGACTGTCAACCTTTATTGTGCGTTGAAAGAACAGAGCTGGCATTTAGCTGGAAAACTAGAAAGCCTCCCCTACTCTACAAGCTTACACTTTTGATGATATACACGTACATATACTTCCTACACCTCATGCGTGGAGGTGAGGTGCTTGGGTATGTTTTCGTAAAACACTCTACAATCATACGCAATACATCTTATGTGAGTTAATCCGATTACACATATATTCAGATCCAATGATATCATACGGTCTTGAAAGCTGAAGTTCCATGACTATGTACATACTTATTTCGTACCAATGCAAGTGCAGCTACCGTAAAAAACTTTCAGTCCCGTCCTACACAACTTGCATGGATATTTGACCCAAATGATAGCATATCATGAGCATAATACAACTTTTTCACAAGAAAAAGCTTGTGATTAAGTATCGACCAAAATTGATACGAAAGTCTTTCTAAAATCAGATAAACGAGCCTACGTTGATTCTATAACAATTATTATTGAAAGTTTCATTAATAAAAGTATTGCTATGAGCAGTGTAGCGGTTATTGTTATGATTGCAAAGTAAATTACAATGAAATATTGTAGCATTCGTGGATGTACAACGGCACTGTGAGAGGGCAGCTCAACTCTTAAAAAGCCGTGGTGATGATAACACAAGCAAAGAACACACGAATAAATAATGAAGAAAATGAGCAAAATCTTACTAAAGGTTGCTTTGATCTGATGAACTTCCCTCACTATTGACTGCAAACGCGCACACTATCAACAAAGTCTCCGTGACCGGTGAGTACACATTGCATGCACTCATAATTAAAGAGAGTTTGAGTTCAAGAATACTTGCGCCCCGAAACTTATCTGGACAACTATCTCATATTTGCGGTAACAACACCAGTGTCTGAAACGTCGACTATTTTGATGTATTTTCCAAAGGAAAGAGTGTTCAAGTTCAGTTTCGATAGTTAGTCGCCTTCTTCATCGTCTGCTGAACTCGTGAGTGGAAACAAACTTTCAGAAGAACAAAATGACAGAAGAGAGTCGCCTGCAAATTGAAAAACAGTGCGTGCACGCAGAGCTTGTTTCCTCGACCTTTGAAAGGTTTCGTGAAAGGTTTCATTCCCGAGCAAATTTATTAAAAAATTAGACTTGATTTCAAAAAGTTGAAGCCGTGAACTTTACTAGAATGCATTGAAATGAGTTCATTCATATTTGTACTCATGAGTTGCATATTTGTTGTGTCAGTATTATTTTCCACCCTCCAAGCATCGGCAGAAAACGTAGTAATAATTAAGACAGGTGAAAATAAGCTTTTGAAACAGTGACGGAGGTGTTGATTCAAGCAAGACGAATAATTATTTCATAACGCTCAAATACGTTGCATTTAACTTCATCGTTCCTTCACACTATTAAACAATCAGCTTGAATATACATCTTTGAAAAATCCTTTACACAAATGCGTTAAGAACAAATTTTTTCAGTAAAACAGAATTTGCAAAAAAATTATGGCCCTCCGTGTTGTAATAAAAGATCAATAAAATGAATGTAATTTCTTATTCCATAGTTGTTTCAGAAACTGAATCTTCTTTTATATCTCAGTAACTATGCATGGCACGCAAATAAATTGAGAATTTTTTCTTCGGACGCAACGGAAAATTATTTTACGGTCGCATTACCTGTAATATTTTACGTATCTGCATGATTAAAATTTCTCGACAGAGTAAATATTCTACAGTCGTCGTACCTATACGAAGCACTTCAGTGGCAGTACTAGTCTAAACAACATTTCATGTGTTACTGACAATGTTGTTTCGTGAAAGAGGATTAAAAAAAAAGAGTCCCAGACCTCCTCCATCCCAGACCCGCTTTCACATGACGACACAAGCGTTAGAGCAACAACAACTAGCTACTGATGATCAAATGCTGAACAAATGTAGCCAGTAATTGAGATCATTGAGGCCCTGTCTTAAAGTTGACCATTATTTAACTCAGATGATATGACTTCTTCCTTACTGTATCGGCTTTTTATCATCAGATAATATAAACTCCAGAATTTGGTTTATGAATTTAAAGCACTCGTTATGAAATTCAATTTTCGAGTGAGGATCGAACCCCACAACAATAAAACGCATGGTTACACAGTATAACGCTTCAGCTATCACAGCGACCAAGCTCTCAAAACAGAAACTTCAGGAATAAAATATCCTACTTCCCGACCTTGTATCGTTTAGCTGCGAGTTCAATGCTTCTAGAAAAGATTGTTTTTTCCAATAACATTTTGAGCGTAACTTCTCTAAATAACTATCTTATAGCTCTTGGAGAACTGTTAGAAGTATCGACATACCTAACACCAGCTGTCGTAACTGATGGGCAGAGTTAGCGAAGCAGATATCGCGTTATGATACGCAGAGTGGCCAACTGCGGCTGTCGTAACTATTACACCAATACGTTGTTATTTTAAAATAATTAAATAATATCAAAAATTGGACACGGAGAGTACAGATTTCGCATACAGGAGTCTCACAGTTGAGGAATGTAGTGTAATCCAAGAAAGTGAATTTGCGAAGCTGATTTATTTTTGGAATATAGTAATTAATTTTGTATACGAAATGAAAAATGTTTAATACATCTTGATGATGTAATATAATGAAGAGTGAGCCTTTTTCAGAAGCTACTGGAGAAACTGAGAATTGATCAAAGAAAATTGAAAACATGGCTGAACACACTCAAGTGAGAATACTTAAAGCCAATTCTATGAAAACTATTACAAAGAAAAGGAGAAAAAAGTGGCTGGTGTTGAACATGAACGGTTATCAACTGATATCAACTTTTGCATCAGTATCGATAAGGCTAGAAAAATCATATAAAATATTTCAACCCGACCTACTGTAAACTCTATTTCATTATTATTCCTTAGTTTAGATTTAATATCATAAGGCTATATAAATCTGTGAAACAAATTCTGAAGTGAGAGTACGCATTCAAAATACAACAATACGATGCATTGTGAAGTGCATCGAGCTCCTCTTATCATATTAGGGTCATAAAATGTTAAAAACAGCCATTTAATCTATTTTTAATTTCCCAACATATCTGTGAATGTGAGGATAACCTATGAACCATAACAAACCATGCTTATTATTTTTTTTATTAAAAATTACAATTATTCAATAAACGAAAAGGATTAGCTTGGCCACCTAAATTAGCGAATAAAGTTCACGACATGGAATTTTGAAGTGGTCATGAGGGTTGAGGTGAATGCAAGGAGGATAGACGTAGGAGGCTCTTGAGATGACATCTCCGTGCATCAAGTTATGACCGAGCTTTGCTCAAGTTACGTCCACTCACTTACTGAATAATCCGTCCAACTCCAGCCAACTGGTCCTCTGAACGAGACACTCTCACTCCTAAGTCCGCCAAAGCTCTAATCTGAACACGAAGACCCATAATAACCAAGGGCGGACTCCTGCAGCTGGCTTAAGTGGCTTCTCATCCGACAGACACGGAAGGAGCCAAACTGGAACGATCATCTGCGATGGGTTCTGCTAGTGATCGTAATAGACAATCCTCCAAGCCTTTACTTAAGCTCATCGAAGGCGAGGTCTATTATTTAATTTGAAGGAGCGGAATAAGTATAAGGACACTCTCCAACGTCTGTCCATTATTATAATTTCAGAATACTTTTGAATAATCCGTAGATTTCTTTGTTAGTTCGTAGTTGTTGAATTCAGAATCCTCATGTGCAGGAACAAGACTATCGTGCAGAGACCATCAGTGTCTGTGTGCATAAAAAACTATCTTGTAGACTGTAGAGACTGTAGTTGTCTGTATATGATAACCAGAATTATTGATAGTAAACAGACATGGGTTTCGTTACGAGATTCACGTCACACAAGAAAATTACCATTCTAGAAGTGCGTCCACCATCTCCCATGAAATAATGAAAATTGTTCATGTCTCGGTAAACCAAATTCATTGAAACTTAATGAATCAACGCCCATGATCGGAGTTAAAGATTTTGATGAGAAATTCAGTGTTTATTTAATTCTTTTCGCGGATAAAATTTTATTGATTAATCGAGCTCAATCTTTCAAAACACATTACTTGCGTCATATTTCTCAGGTATAAAAAAATACCAAAAATTCAAGAAGTTTAAATTTAGTGGTAAATTTTGATATCACTGGGGATTAAAATAAAAATAAAGTGTGATGACGACGCTGTTTTTCTAAAAAGTTTCAAGCAAACCATAAAAAAGGAACAGTGGTATTCAAAATGGAAGCCTCCACCCGGACCATAAATAGAGGGAAGCTGTGTTCACGCAACAGTAAACAGCGCAGCAACGGATTTCGAAGGTCAAGAGAGCTACTTTCTTCAAAAGCCAACGAAGATTTAGCTCTTCCAGGAATTACACGTACAACACCGGTACGACAACACGAGTACGACAACACGAGTACGACAACACGAGTACGACAACACGAGTACGACAACACGAGTACGACAACACGAGTACGACAACACGAGTACGACAACACGAATACGACAACACGAGTACG
>VCRD01000066.1:198322-246075 GCA_006783055.1 Trinorchestia longiramus | reverse complement strand
GATAACATGAGTACGACAACACGAGTACGACAACACGAGTACGACAACACCTGTACGACAACACGAGTACGACAACACGAGTACGACAACACCGGTACGACAACACCGGTACGACAACACTGGTACGACATGGATCTGGTTACGATCAACAACCTTTCATGCATTTAACTATTGTCACTTTTTAAGTAGTAATTATGTCTTGACAGTTTTGTGAGTTTAACAATGTTTGATTCATGGTCGCCTAATTAGTTTATTACAGAGTAGTAAAAAATTTCACTGATTTGTTCTAGATATTTGGTGTTGAAGGGCACAGACCTGTCGTGTTCCGGAGGCAGGGGCATTTTGTTCGACTAGTTTGGCCAGCTCCCTCATTTTGCAAAGAGATCTATGCCCCCTCAACACACCAGAAAGTTAAAGAAAGCAACATTTTTCAGGATAAAAAGTTGCATACAGCATAAATTTTCTGCACGACAAGTTCACAGGTGAAACACCGATGTAAGAATTCACTTAAGGCCATAACCGGAGCAGCTTGAAACCTATAGTAGTTTAGATTGGAGGCGAAAAAAAGGGGGTAAGCTCTGTTTCCACACACACTAGTCTTTACTTGTATGAACTGCATGTTTTAGTTTTCCATTAATTGTCTAGCGATCCGGCAATATTTATGCAAACCTTGAAAAGTATATGTTAAGGTTGGAGACTACGAAGAGGAAAAAACTTTTTTACATTAATACTCCTAAGGCGTTTACACACAAAGAACTATTCATGTTTAACTATCTTAATTGACAACGGATAAGAGAGAACTGAGAAACCTTTCCCTTTGTAAATAATGTACTTCTTTAATGTAACAGCTGGCTTCCTGATGAAAAAGTCAGTATGCATTATTATGATTGTCTCTGCTACCAAATGAGAGGCAACGTCAATATGTCTACTGAGCGACATGCTTGCGTGAGTACAAGGTTCGATTCCCTTTTAAAGGTTTAACGATTTCCTCTAGAAAGTCAGGTAGTAGGAACGAGTGGGTTTGACATTCAAACTGAACAACATAACTTCAGGAGTGAGATAATTTGAAAACCACTTCTTCTTTAGTAATATAATTATAAAACAACAGTCACCCTGGATGTCGTAGGGGTTGACTAAGTTAATATAGCATTTTCCTATTAAACACGGATTACTATAATTATCTCAGACTTATTACTCTTTATGAATGCTTTACCAAAATATACAGAGTCAGTGTAACGTTTGGGCAAAAGAAATCCTCCCAACTATGACTATGATTGTTTTCCATTTACAAATACATGTGGCTTTCTTAAGTGAGGAATTAAACTGGTCCTCTTCAGTGACTGTGAACGAAGGTTTCCTTGACTGTTTAATTGAGGGATAAGATGGTAAAAAGAGTACACAGAGACGAGTAGTGGTCGTGGACAAATCCATTTCCTGATGGATGACCAGATTGAGGATAGGAAATAGTGACCATAATCAAAACTCGTAATAAATATTTTATTTATTGTTATTATGATATAATCGAATAAAGTGATATGACAGAGAATATATTTTTAAATGCGTATCGTTGTCTGTGTATGCTTATTTCAGGCACATCCTGAATAATGCAAATCAATGAAATTTGAATACCGATGTTATCAAACGTAATGACATGAATAAGATTATGAAACTACGTCCACTGATTTTTCAGTATAAATTTCGCCCATAAATTTTAAACATTCAAGTTCAATTGCATAAATTTCAATTTAAACAACGGTCACTCAGAGACCAATAACAAATTTACTAAAGCTAGTTACTTTTCAATCAAAGAACAAGATACTAAACCAGTCTCTTTACATTTTCAGTTGGTGAGTCGGAATTGAAACCGTCGTCCTGACTTCATCATCGCAGGACCGCAAGGTCCAGAGCCAGGTCTGCCAGTCCAACACACATGTCTAATTTACGGACGAGTGCCGGGAGGATCCTTCCTAATTGCACGTCTGAATTCTCCAGTGAGGTTCTCATTAGGTGCTCAGCCTAACTCGCTGATCACGAACCGGATTTCGAATTTCAGGTTTCATACTAAAAGGAACAAGAGTTACCATTCATTTAGGGCTTTGTGCTACCTGCCCTGGCCATACACGGATGATTAATATGGAAACGTTGCGTTTAGATTCTGATTTTCAAAACAAACTAGAACGATTTCTAATCCTTGCAGGGAAGACCAGAATATATGATTACGATTTTTGTTGGTGTTAGAGGGGTAGATATTAAAATATGGGAAGACGATTAATGTGTTTGGATTTTTCAGCCTTGAAGCTGAGTTTCGTGAAGCTTGCATGCATGAAAAGAGAGAAATAGTCCTCAAAATTTGAGTTTCGTTCTAGGAAACGAGTGTATTCGGTTTCTGATTTGTATAGAGATGTCTTGAGGTAGAAGTTACATTTGTACCAGACACAAAAACAAATCTATAGAATATTAACGCCTCTGAACACAACAGACGTAATATTAACGTACTTCCCTACACGAAATTTTAGAACACGGGCCAAATAGGAGCCCTTAGCGACATCATAATATGAAAGATCCTCTTGGGATAAATTATGCCTCTTAAGTCCGCACAATTGCCTAGCATTGAATAAGATTATCATTTTTTAGCAGTCCACAATAATAGCATTAGGAACGAGCCGAAGCATCTGCAAAGACCAGTATCGGCTATCTGCTTCAGAATTAAATTATCGATCTTCTTACAGAAGTAATGGAAAGCAAAGGAATGCGAAATATGAACACAATATGTCTAACAGCAGCGGACTGGCGAAAAGCGATTGCATTAAAATTTTAAATGAGCTTTAATATTAAAATTCCAATGCATTGCCTATGGCCAAAGAACAAGAACACCACAATGGTGATAGGAATAATAAAAGAAAATCTAGTTTTCAATTACCGTAAGAGTAAATTTTTGGAAATATTTTGATGGGTTCCAGTATGTGAATGGAAATATAGTATAAATAAAAGTGAATTTTATTTAAATTATCATGTGAGTATTAGTGACTACGACTCTCATACAAAAATGTTTACGTAAAGGGGGCTGACAATTTTAGGCTTGGTTTAATTTTTATGTAGCAACATGGAGGGCAAAGTTGAACAACAAGGACTTGAGAATTTGATCTTTCTTTCACAAATTGATAAACAAAAAGTTTGTCCTACCAGTTGAAATAGTTAAGTAAACTCCATTGCTATCAATACAACACACAATACACACATCACTGACATGACCATCACACAATACACGCACCACAGATATAACAATTAAGGCTGAGTTAACATTATATTCAGAACTATTCACAAAACACAGAGAAGACGAAGTTCAATGTATAACTCACTGATGACGGTAAGGTTGGCTCGAGCATTCCGTGTAGGGCTCCTCTTGAAGTCCACCCTGCAGCGGTATAGACCCGCGTCCTCCGTCTTCAGGCGTTCCAGCACCAGCGACGAGGGGGTCGACAGTAGATCAAAGCGCACCCGTTCCCCGAAGGTCTTCATGTCCGACCATTCCTGTGTCCTCCCCCCCGTACGTCGGGAGTCGTGACTGTGACCACAAAAACACGGTTCATGTATGTTCGTCAACAGATACATTAATGATTATGTGCTCAGAAATAAGACACTAGGGAATCATGTGTGCTTCAGTCTGATGCTCGACCACAACTCGCGCTCATTAACTGCTCCTGGCTTTGCTTTTTTCACGAGGCACTGGAGGTCATGGCAGCAAAATCAATGAAGGGATCGCCGGCGTAGGCGAGCATGAGGGGAAGCGCAAGATAAAATTAAATGATTAGAACGCAATACAAAGCGAACTTGATACGAAAAATTTGACGGTCCGACCATTTTTAATTCTTTTTGAGGCTAGTGAAAGGCACGTCGGTAGAGCTATTCCAGTACTAGACATTTCCCGTGGAAATCCCACAGTTTAGATTTGACTATTTTGAAATTACATATTATAAAGATGAATATATTGAAGATTTACGACGAATTATTGTGTTTTAAATTAATATATTTCATGAGTGTATACAGAACTCCCATTCTGTTTCGTATCTACAGATAACATGGCCATGTATGAGAAGAAGGCGAATAATGGGAAAAAATTGCGTATTTTATAGTAATCCAGTGCATTTAGTAACCACAATAGAATGCTTATAATACATGTATATTCGTTATGATTTCAGTTCAGTAATTTTTCTTCAGTAGCAGATAAGAAGTAATAAGACAGATACAGACAGATAGAGATAGAGAGATGGAAATACACTGTCAGTTATATAATTCAGAGAAGTAGACTTAAACGTGAAAAATATTACGGGTTTTTTACTAAATTTTTTTCATTTCATTTGCAAGTGGACGCGGGCTTTGCGAAGGAGTTTCCCCATTGAAGGATGTGATTTTGATAGCCATAATACAATGCTCACAATACATGCATACCCGTTCCATTGGGAAGTCTATACTTATCATAAGATGAACAGTTTATTCGAGCACGTAGTATTTCGACTTTCGAGCTTATACTCCAGAAACTATGTTTGCCATCGTAATTCAGGGATGAAATTTCATGGCATCTTATATTGTTATTCAGTAGACGAATTTTCTCCCATCCAAATCCTTAAGAGCGTGACAGAGAGACAGACCACACAAGCAACCAACAAACCTTGTATTATTATATAAGGGAGACAGCCACAACAATTATAGATAACATTTTTTATAACACTTTTACCAAGTTTCACGCTTTTATCTCGATGTGATGGTAGTGGCAGCTGTGAAGTGGTGTGATTCATATATACTAACGAAAATTGAATCGTGGAATACCTAAGCGGACTATATGAGCTTTTGGATGCAGGATGACAGTTATCGTAATGCAGGTGTACTTTCAGCAATTCAATTTTAAAGTTCTGTAGGTGGCATAGTGTTATGACCTCTGGCACGCATTCACAACAAATGCATGCATATTTTAAAACAAACTGCTTTTTTCTATCTGTTTCCAGTTCAGAGATAAAACATCGGAGGTGTTGTAACTTGAATGCATTTCGTATTAACACCTATGCTAAATATGGAATTAGCACTAGGTATTAAAACCAAAACAATACGATGAGCCATTTTGTACAACAGTGTGTCGACCACTTAGATTTTCAAAAGATTAATTAGCGTGCTTAGATTAAAAGAATAATTAAGATTAGTGGTAAAAAATATTCAACTCATACACATAAGATGAAATCTACATGATTTCAAATAGTAATACACAAATAATAATGAATCAGGTTTGTGCACAATATAATTTAAGTATTTAAGTATTACAACGAAATCAACATGATTGTGTATTTCATCCTATGGGATAGAAAATCAATTGAAAGCTAATCTAGTCGCACATAATCCTCCAAAACTGTAACTTGAATTCTAATTCCAGTGTTTACGAGCCTGTGACCTAAACTCACTCATCTTGCTTCCTAAGCCTTAACTAGAAACCTTGACCCCACTTGCGTGTCAACTTTCATTCTATTTCTACCTTTAACCTAAACAATACGAGTACCTAGTCCCAAGGCTAGTAAAAAGCGAAAATAAGCGAGCCCATGTAGTTGAATTACTGCGGACAATATTAAAGCACTCATCTAATCTAATACTATGAATGACCATCGTGTATTTATGTATTAATTAATTAATTACTTAATTAATTAATTAATTTATTTATTTATATGTTTCGTGTCAGTTTCAAAAAATTAGAGAGATCCAGAGCCTTATATACTCGAGTCCGTATCGTGGATACCGAGTTCGGCGGGGTATTGCCCTATGATTCGGGTACATTGTACCCGAATATGACACAAATTGCAGAGTCAATTGCAGCTGTAGAAAACTAAGTGTCTTAGTTTTCACTAGGAATGTTGTCATTAAAGAAATACTCAATTAAAACGTTTGTCCTTTGTAAATATATATAAAACTAAATATATTGCATTGCGTTCTTATATGCAATTTTATTTAATGTCGTTCCAACAGTATTTGCCATCATTTTTGATGGCACGGGTATTATCACAAAATATCTGCCGTCATTTTTGACGGCTGGGTACACTAGTATCTAAAATAAACGAGCGATGATGGTCAACTGTTCAATAAACCGCAGCCCATTTTTAGTTTCTTAACTTTGTAATTTTATTACACAAGTATATCGGTGATTTTTTATCCGTGAACACCGTTACACCTGTACACCGGCAGCACTGTTACGTTCCACTAACTCTAGTCTGTGGCACCGCACTGGCTTACTCGTGTTCAAGTAAAACATTGATTATCATGAAGGTAACTGAACAGTAGTGAACTTCAACAAAACGTACACTAGTTAAACTAGTGGAAATGTTAACGGAATGCAGGAACACACAACTCTGGGTAAAATTAGGCCCAGTAGCTTAGAGCACGAAAAATTAAACCTTCTCCATAAGTTCGTTCGCTTGCTCGGAAGGGCTGTACTCTGAACAATGGAATTCTACCGCACAGCATAAAATTTTCTGTGGGGTTAGAGCCTGAGAATTGGTGTGCAGGACATGTTTTTATTCTAAACTTAAGTAGGAGTCCCTATATTGTTTGAGAAAATAACAGAGAAAAATGTGTTGCTTAGTCGTGTGATTGCAGTGTTTACATTAAGAACCGTGCATTTTATTGGTTCCGCTGAAGAAGTGTAATTATTTGATAAGTTTAATTCAAATTTAAAATAGGAAGAAGGAAAACTGCTCACAACGGAAAAGAAATTTTCCTGTTACATGACAGTTATTTTTATTTTTGTAAGCGAGTTTCTTCACCATCAGCAGCTCTCAATAAAGTCCGGTCACACAAAAGGAACCAAGTTTTTGTAAAAGGAAGGCTGAAAAAGCTCACAGAATAATCCAAAAGTTACTCTAGTGTGGTTTCCTTTCTTTATAGACGGAAAATAATAAACGCAGACACTCATGAAAATTTTCACAGATACATCATCCTCGTTCATATAAATTAGTCGGCTAATTTGTTATATCAAAAACATTAAGACTAAATCCGACGCCTCCTTCCCAAGGATAATATGGGTATCAAAATTGGCCGACATTGAAGTCAAGAGTGATGACCATGTTGTCAGGTGCAGATATTATGGCTTTCTTTAAGTGATCCGCACGTCTTCCATCCTACAGTCGTGAAGCAAGAACGTCTGGTCGTCCAGACACATCAGTCACTGTAATTGCTAATAGAATAGCCATTTTCCTATAAATATTGTCAACTGCTCGTCAAGCAGCCCACCAAACAATTAGCTCGTCCATAATTGGTAAAGTTAATTAGCAGACAAGGGCGTAAATACCAACACCGAGCGTCGTCTTCCAGCTGCCATCTCCTGCCAGACATGCCAAGTAGCATGGAACTACTCACTGGATAGCAGTGTACTACTTCTCACTGGATAGCAGTGTACTACTTTTCACTGGATAGCAGTGTACTACTTCTCACTGGATAGCAGTGTACTACTTCTCACTGGATAGCAGTGTACTACTTCTCACTGGATAGCAGTGTACTACTTCTCACTGGATAGCAGTGTACTACTTCTTACTGGATAGGAGTGTACTACTTCTCACTGGATAGGAGTGTACTACTTGCTTATGGTTCAAAGTGCAGTACTTGCTTTGAAATTTAAGTTGTGTTGTACTTACCCATTAATTGGGTTGGAGTGTACTATTTGTTTACTGGTTCCTAAAGTTTTGCATGGCTAGGTTGTTGATTCAGTGTGTTGTACTGTTTTTTACTCAATGGTTCAGGAATTGTTCAACTGCTTATTGTCTATCGGTTCAGGGTGTATTGATTGGTTCGTTGGGAGTTTTACTTCTAGCTCTTTAACTTGTAATGTGATGCTGTAGCTTACCATATGTTAGACATGTGAAAGACCACGAAAGTACTCTTCATGCTTGTAATTCCCACTCTTACATTATACATGTGTAGATATTCTACTCCCTGACCAGTCAGTAGGTAATGGAACAGCATTATAGACTGAGCGATATATTCATTTAACAGATTCAATCCCTGGCACCGGCTGAACGATTTAGTCATGAGAATCAGAGAGTGTGAGACAGCATGTCTTAAATTTCCTGTTGTGAAAAGGTTTCCACAGCGAGAGAACTGAGCTGCTTCTTAAATTAAACATTCCTATAATAAGTGGAGTACTCGTCCTGTACTGAGATAGTGCATGTACTGCGTCAATGATAAATAGAACGCAATTATTATTGTCATCGATAGTATTATTATATTATTAATTTATTATTAATATATATATATATATATATATTACTCGTTTCATTTTTAACTAATTACTATCAATAGTGCTTTCATTTTCATTGTTATCTTCATAATTATTATCATATAAGTTCGTTATCATCACATTAACATCATTATACTGCACACCTAAAAAAATGTATTTATACAGAGCATTAGAGGGCAAACCGAAGTATTCTGCACGAGCCTTGAATGAAGCATCCGATACAATAGCGAAGGTACGAACGTCAGCAAGAAATATAGCAGTTCAGAATTATAAATTTTTTTGATGGATTGCGAACCAAAATATTGACTGGGCTGAAGCCGCTCGTTTGCGATGTATTAGGTGCTCCTGAAGCCTCTTATGTCGCAAATGTCAATGGATCAATTACTCCAACCTGAATGCCGGAGACGACGTCTAATCAGGGTACTCTTATTTAGTTAGTGAAAGCCATGCCGTTATTTAATTAGAGAAGATTGTATCGTCATTTAGTTAGCGAGTCATGTATTGAGTGAGTAAAGGATATTGTGTTATTTAACAAGTGTAGGCCAAGAGGCAGAGAGGCTATGATTTTTTTACTTAATAAGTCTAGATTATGCCTCGTTCAACAAGTAAAGGCAATGTCGTTTTATTTAGTAAGTCTAGGTCATGTCTCTGTTCAAGAAAGGAAGGTCATATTTTTGTATTTAGTAATTGTAGATCATGTCTTTGTGCAACATGTTCTTATTTAGGCATTGGATGTCGCTTCTTAAGAACATGAGTTACAAACTAACAGTAAATCTGCAATTCTGACTTGGATGACCAAAAGTTTAACCAGTCTTAGAATTCAATCTTTGGACATCAACTATACATCAGTAATAATTGTCAGTAGTATACTTAACTTAAATGAAGGCTCGATCCAAATCCCATCAATATCCGAACACGCTTTGCTTGGTGCCTTTGACCATTGGAATACTGAGAGCTTGAGCACCTCGTCCTAAAGCAGAATTTAAACCATTTAATATAAAGTGGCATTGAAAATATGAATAAGGAAGAACGTAGAATTGCAAGAGATGGTGATAGCGAAGGATTTCGTTCAATAACTCGTTGTCATCTTCCCGAAAGAAAAGGACGAAAGCATGGAAAATAATACGTTCATAGCTCTATAACTAAAGCCCACGACTAACTGTGACAACGTGTGCACGTCAGTTTGCCAAGAGCAGCTCGCAGCTCACAAGTTACAGATCGTCACGTAGCCTAGTGATGTTTACTAGGACGAACGAGGAAAAAGCTGTGGTGTCGTTGCTATCCTGAGTGCAGCTAAGTATACATGAACATCTTTTCCAGAACATTCTCCTCCACTGATTATAATTTCAATAAATGTATTTCCTTAATGAAATCTTCTTAAATAATGAAAACATATAATGAAAAATTTGACCAAAAATGGGTTATTTCCTGCTTTTCTGTGTTTCAAGATGAGAAAAGTTGGGTGTTTCAACACGACGTCACGAAACACATGGCAAAGTTAACGACCGAGAGATATAACCACCGTCGTCTAAACGTGAGCGAGTTGTCAATCATTAAGCCTACTTGATTTAAATAGAATATCATGGAAAAAGGGGAACTTCAAGTATAAGAACTACTATTATCAAATCCAAGGGATTTCGAGCAAGTTTTTCTTGAAAAGAACGAGAGAATTTTTACTGCTGATGGCAACAATCGTACAATTGTCATTTCAACGTCGCTCTGATACACTGCTAAATTAGGAATAATGGTCATGTCAAGCTACGAATATTCTTTTCACAGCACTACTGAAACCTTTTCTTTTTTCAGTTATTTCTACCAGTTTTTAAAATTAAGGTAAAATTTTATTGAATATACTCCTAAACTTCATTGGTAAAATGTTTGCTGCCATTCATACAAAATACAATTACTTTCGAGAAACATAGTACCATTAGAAAGCGATGGAAGCTTATTTAACCCACTGAATTAGGAGAACACAAAAGTTGATTTACACAAACGTTATTATAGGTAACATAAAGTTCCTCCAGCAGTTTAAATTATGTTTGTATCGATGGAAATGAATACATAAACTAAATCTAAGAGCGCACACAACCACTCACATACCATAAACATTTACTGCAGTACTCAAGAATTTCAAACTTTAAAAAGGCACCTCATTGAGAAAAAGAGCCACTGCATAGCTGGAAGCGAAGCTAAATAATTTCAATGTTTTGTCAAAGTTTTAATGTATTCTGTTGTATTAGGTCTATTAGAGTAACCTTAAGAACTTTTGTAAATTCTAACGAGCTGCAGTCTATGTTACACTCAAATAATGTGGTAACGCTTCAAGCTTTGAACACATAGAGTCGGGTAGTAATTCAGCTACTATTTTTCGGAGCATTCTTAGTACTATCATCACTAGGAAGCCTCTATTTCGGCTGAATGGCGATCACTACAATATAGCTTTGTGAAGGTTTCATTTCAAGAAGCACCGCATTTGTGATCATCCTTACTGATACTATTATTACATTTTAATAATACTACTATTTTAGTATTTATCATTATCACTATTCCTCTTATTAATATTATCGTCAGTACTAAGCACACAGATTGGAAGGCATTTAGTCAGGAAGCAAGACTATGAACACAGTGCACCCCCGCATTCATAAAATAAATATAAAAGAATGTAGGAAAACGACAGTCTTCGAGCAGGAGTTTGTTAGCATGATGCGTCGGTTACCTTCCAAAAAAGAGAAAAAAATTGAAATTGAGAGAGCGTGATGTTAAAACTAGAACCCAAAACAGATTATTACACCTAAATCTTGTAAACCCACTACAGATTATTGCACCTAGAACTTGTAAATCCACAACAGATTATGAGACTTGGAACTTGTAAAGCAGCATCAGATTATTGCACATAAAACTTGTAAATCTGTTGCGTGTAGCCCTGGGTCAACAAGGAATGCTAAACCCCACATAAACCCCCAACTTGTGCAGATATTGCTATCATCTACTCCTTGGAAGTAAGTGCACCTACATACTCCTAAGAGGTAAGCACATTTACTCCTAGGAGATGAGTGCATTTACTTCCAGGTGCGCAAAGTTCTAGTCTCGCTTGACAAAACCCATAGCATCGTGTAAAACGAGACAAAGCAACTTGGAGAGTTTGCCACAGCCCGTCACATTCTGCGAAATGAGACATAGCATCTCAAAGAAATAAAAAGAAGAAAAATCAAGAAACAGAAATATCTCAAAAATGACTATCTACTCGTATTAATACTTAACTGATCCGACTAATACTTAACTGACAACTGACCCGATCAATCCCCGACTGGCCAAACTGACACGCAACTGAATGACTTCTGACTGTAACTCGTTTTTCAGAGAATCCAGCAAAGCCTCGCTTACTGTGGATATTTACAGTCCTTTGCCGCAGTGGAAGAGGAAGAGCTCCGCAAGATGAGGATCGATTTTTGGAGTTGATAAATGTCCTCCAAGTCTCCAGAGCCTCTTTTACAGCTGCTTCCATTGCGCGCATTTGAATAATTGCACTAAAGAAAAAAGTAGCCTGAATATTTTCTGAAAACCATTGAGAAGAATATGATTCGTTGATGTCAATACTCCCGGACGTGAAGGAACATTTTTGAAAGTCAAGAATGAAAGTCGTTCTCTGAAAGAACATTGAGGAAAAATATGATAAGAGCGATTTTTATCAGAACTACACGAGCACAAATCATTGTATTTTAATTGAGAAATAAGGAACATTTTTGTTAAAACATGACGACTTCACCAACAAGAATCACTGTTTCTTAAATTTAAAAGAAAGAATCATTGTTGTCGCGACAAGCGGAGTATGAATTATCATATTTTCTTGGAATTTGGGAATTAAATAACTGGTATTAGAAGCGTGGAAATGCCAACAGTGGCTTCATTATTATTAATTACTATTAATAATTACTTTAATTACTATTACTTCAACAGTGTCATAATTTAAATAGAGTTAGAAAGTCCGACATTTTTCAACCCTATAAAAGTTTACGCAACACCTCTTTATATTTGTGAATCAAAACAAGCCCTTGTGTGACAATATCTGGTAAGTTATGCGGCAATAAAACAAACTCCAGCCACTAATGCTCTAATAGGACGAATTCCAGCCACTAATGTTTCTATAGAACAAATTCCAGACACTTATGCTTCAATAGTACTAATTCCAACCACCGATGCTTAAATAGGATAAATTCTTAAGGGTATTTGTGGGCGGAAACGACGGTTCAATCACAACTAAATAATGCGATGTCGTGGTGGGTAATGTGCATCGGAACTACACAGTGATACAATTCTTGCCAGCATGGTTACTCATATTTCTTAAAAATACTATCTGTACATTCTGTGCATCAGGCTTCTGTAGAGGTACTACACAAACAGGTCTTTAATACGTGGGATATCATGTTTCCGTTCTAATTAATATTTTCAATTTAATTCTGTCAGTTTTGGGCTCTCATCGTCAGCCTACAGGCTGTGGTCAGCAGATACAAACGTGGCCGTCTGTCCTGCTGACGATCTCATCATTACAAATATTAGAAAGAAAGCTGCAACATGAAACCATGGCTTGTAAATTGTGTGGATTTATGAAAGTAACAATGGCAATAATATAAAGTTACAATTCTTATGTCATTGTTTATTGGACAAAATAATTTAGAGATCGAAATCAACGATCTATAAAGTTAACAGAAACGTATCATTTAATTAAGTGAGCTAAATAATTTTGCGCTTCAAAAAAAAATAAACGGAATAAATAATTTCTCGTTGAAATTACCACTATCTATCTATTACTATATTACTATCAGCGAGGCAGCCCTTCATGAGAACACATGACTGCAGAAAAAGTGTATCTCAGTTCTCTCGCTGTCCAAGCCATGTTGTTTTATTGCATAAGATGCTCTAGCTTCAGGCTGCTAAGTCCTTGTCTTTGGTGGAGAAGCTTTAGATTAGTTAAGTAAGGCATGACAGTTGGCACTCAGTCAGCGTACCCGTACACCGCAACACCAACACCACTCAAAAACTGACAAGAATTGTCTGGAAGAACTGCTACTAAAACTACTGAGAAGAACTGCTGGGATTACGAAAAGCTGCTACAAGAGAACTTAGACCTGTACAAAAGTCAAGTAGCATTTATTCGTAATCTGTAATGTTTTTTCAAGCAAATGGGATCTGAACCGACAGTAGTGATGGGGAATTGAAAATTCAATCCTTAATTTCGATTCCTGAATTTTTACAGATTCTAACTACGACTCCGACTCAGCAGTAATTTTTACAGCCCAACTCTGATTCTTGGACTCCGCCTCCACAGCCGAGGGTGGAATAGCATCCGTGTTGTCGACTCGTCCTTGCGAGCGCTGACGACCGTAAACAGGATACGCTCACGTATTTTTTTCTAAATTTCTATGAATGAATTCAAAATCAATTGAGTGCGATAACATTTATCATTATAATTGAATATGTAATGCATTATAAATGCATTTATTTAGAACAACTGAACATCTAGCATTAAATCTACTTTTAAATCAAATCATAAAACCATCTACTTTTTAATTTTTAGTTGTGTTACATGCTTGAAACGCCTATGATTTCCGTTAATTTGTTACAATGAAAATAAATAAATTATGTAACTGAGTAGCTAATGTTAAAATCATGAAACATTTTACAATACAATAAAGTTGTTATATCTTTATTGAAATTGGAACACGAATAAAATTTAAATACCCCATATAATAACACAAAGTTTCTTACCTGCTTGTTTGCTTGGTCCGTCTCTCTGTCACGCTCTTAAGGATTTACATAGGAGGAAATTCGTTAAGGCTTACGTATATTGTAAGCATTATATTGTGAATACTAAAGGCTCATCCTTCTTTGTGGAAACTTTTTCGCACAGCCTGCGTCCACTGGGAAATCAAACGAAAAATTCAATAAAAAACATGTGAATTTTTTCATGTGTGGGTTACCAGTAAATATAATACTTATGAAGATATACTTCACGCCGACATACGTTACTTCATATCTCACTGAAGAAAATTTATTGAACTGAAATTTGAACGGGTATATGTACGTATAAGCATTGTATTGTGGATACCAAAGGCGCCGGATCACTAAAAAATATTCATTTTTTTCTGTTATTAGATTTTATTTCTTACACGGCCATGTTATTGGTAGATAAGATACAGAATGGAAGTTCTGTATACATATATTGATGAAAAATATTCATGGTAAAACGGAAAAATGTATTTTTTGCATAGATTCTTAATTTTATCACTTTTAAGCCAAGGAATTTCAACGGGTACCATCTGGGCCATGTTATCGATTGATAAGATGCAGAAAAAGAAGCTCTGAATAAAATTAATAAAAGTATTAATTTAAAATATAATAATTCGTCATAAATCTTTTATGCATTGATCTTTATAATAATTTCAAATCAGTAAAATCTGAATCGTAGAATTTCTATGGGAACTGTCTAGTTGCATATAAAAAGATGTTTTTAACACGATAAGAATAAAAATGATATATATGTATGAACCATGTTATTGGTAGACAAGATACAGAATGGAAGTTTTGTATGTTTTCATGAAAAATATTCATTTAATACACAATAGTTCATCCTGAATCCTTTATACATTTATTTTCATAATAATTTCAAATTATTCAAATGTAATCAAACTTATAACGCAACGATGGATCGTAAAATCCTTAATTTTAAAACTTTTAAACCGTAGAATTTCCACGCAAACTATCTACTTCGTTTGATAATCATTACCTCTAAAAGTTGTCACGTTAATTATAGTACACCCTGTATACTTGATACTCAACAGCTAAAAAAGAAATATTTGCTACAGTCCAAATCGGGGTCGGGCATTCAAACACAGAATTTTTTATTTTTTTTTAAATCAAACTCTGACTCTTTCGGAGTAATTTTCGCCCGACTTTCACTTCACAACTCTGACCAACACACGAGAAAGTTTGATACAATTAGCAATGGAACAAAACAGCAGCAGTCATCTGAAGCTTCCTGCAGCACACTAACCTGTGTATGGGCGTGCCAATGCCATCTTTGTACCACAGGACGAGGACGTGACGGTCGTTGGCGTGGAGAGGCGTGACGTCACAGGGCAGGTAGGCCCGGCCCCCCTTCACCCCCTTCACAGGGTGAATGGGTCCACCTGTGACGAAGAGAGAAAATTATATTCTTTAGAGCACCGTAAACTGATGAATGTCGACTCGATTTGATGAGCTCATTGTTTACTAATAGGAACTCTGAGTACCGCAACCAATTGTGTTTGCAGATAACAAATTTAAGGATGCGTGAAGGCCACGGTAGCAAGAGATACCGTCGGTAGACAAAGGTTAAATTTCACAAATTTCACTTCGATATAAATTACAGACAGAGAATTTATTTGCACACACGGTCAACATTTTGAGCTCTACGTAGACAACTTTGACATTCAAATGATTAACTCAAAGAAGGTAAATTTCTAAGCATGAGTAGACTGTGGTCTATCGAATTCAAATGGTTTAACATGATGTTCTATAAATTAAAATTATAGGAGACCAAATGACCTAAATATTCATTCAAAGGAAGAAGCTCCTAGTTCCTCCGCCTCAATTCCTTCTGCACTGCAGAAACACATTACGGGAAGAACGAAACGGACGCCAACATTTTTACGCAAAATTTTGCTGCACATCTCCCTCCTGATCGGTCGAAATGTTGTGATGCATCAATTAGTTAAAAATAAGAGTTGTTTCATTATCACTTACGGTACGTCAAAACGCAGCACGTCAAAACGCAGCACGTCAAAACGCAGCACGTCAAAACGCAGCACGTCAAAACGCAGCACGTCAAAATGCAGCACGTCAAAACGCAGCACGTCAAAACGCAGCACGTCAAAACGCAGCACGTCAAAACGCAGCACGTCAAAACGCAGCACGTCAAAATGCGGTATGTCAAAATGGGGTACAGTAAAATGAGGCACGTCAAAATGCAGTACGCAAATGAGAAACGTGAACACCACATGCAACACATCGCTTTCATTAGTAAAGATACACGGAACTGCAATTTCTCACAATTTCTTTTGCAAATAAAATAAAAAAGGAAAAATAATGCAAAGGAAAAATGAGACAAAACAGAGGCTCCTAACAAAAATGCACAAATTGCTATAATAACATTACGATCACGTTCAGTATTTTTCAAACGAATTTTTCTTCGTGAACATACAGAGGATTTTCAAGACCAGTTTCAAATATTGCAGTGGAATAACACTGTGCCAGCATAGTTTTACTCTGAAATACTGGAACGTGTCCACACGGTACTGGTGAAAGAACCAAACATGAGCCAAGCGATGCTGTGCAAGCGTTCATGACACCACATGCTCTGCGACACGCAAGCCTTTCACGTGAAGGTTTTGCAGAGCCCAAAGCAACCAGCACCAATGAACTGCCGCGTCTCCCCTCATTCTCCCCAATGAACTTTACTACGAAATTGTAGTCGTAATGTTGCACTGGTCGAGTGGTCGTAATTGCGGAGACTTAACTCGGTAAAAAAACATCGCGTACAAGGATAGGGTGGGAGAAGTGTCGAGTCTGCTACAGTTCTAGACGTAAACTCGCTGGTCTTGATGTCGATTGCTAGGGAAATACTTCCACTGAAGAAACTGCGTACGAGGTTAGTGATGGGGAGAGTTTACTATGGGTAGTTGGGGAACTTTCCAAGGTACACTCACTGAATGATACATTTCGTTAATCTTAAGTAAATAACTCCATACGAACGTTGTGCATGATTGGTTAAAAAACTAGTATGCTTATAAAAGTTAAAAGAGTATTAGCAAGTAAATTCTATTGTAAATACAACCGTAATTTTTGGTTGAACTACAAAAAGACAAGATGAAAACTGAGAGAAAGATGTAGGCTTTCATTCCTTACTATGTGAGTTGAACCATGTAGACCAAACAAGCGTCATGAATTAGAACTATAAAACGTTGAAAATGTTAGTGGCTACTCAAGATATACTTGACGCCACAAAAAATATGAATATAAAGTACTTCTTTACCACCACTCAAGTCAGAGATAAAAGCTATACGATAGTTTAATTATAAATCCGACTGATTTATCTCTGACTGAAGGGAAGTACGCGTCATATGAAACCAGTAGCACACATACGGACGTTCAAATTGTACAAGTTGGAAGAAAAACGGGTCACGAAGGGTTTAAGAAAATGAAAACAAAAGAAAATACAAAACACACAAAATCATAATCTGATCAGTGCATTGGAAATCTCTAGTTTATAAAATAGCCCCGACAAGAACGGATAAGTTTGCTTTAGAAACATGGCAAAGCCTCGGCATTTGTTTCCAAACAGAGTAAGGGAAAAAACTATGACATGTGATCATCTCACAAGACATTTCATTAATCCTAGCAAAAGTATCATAGGTAATTCGCTCCCTGGATTTGCTTTTCGGCCAACAAATGGATAAACTGCTGGGAAGTGCTGAGAAAAACTGCTAAGAAGAACAGCCGGGAAGAATTGTTAAAAGAACCTGATAGGAAAATCTGAGTGGAATTTTTTGCAGTTTACGTGGTCCAGACTCCATTTTTTCAAACATGAGGTAGCTCTGACTCAAGACGCTGTTGAAGGGGCTCTGACTCAAGAGAATGGACTATTGATTATACGAATAGATTTGAATGCAAAGATTTTCCTTGTCATTTGAATATCTCGTAGTACCGGTACAAAGTTTCAAGATATTACGAAATTACTATCATTTCATGAATTAGCATGGGTCTTAAGCTGTGAAAAGTTTTTCCAACACTAATGACAGCTAATGGCGGATAGGCACAAGAGCACTGCAAAAATCTGAACGTATTGCTCCTGATACAAGTATTTTTACCCTCAATGAATCCACAGAAATGCAATGAAATGAATATTTCCAGAACTAGACTAGTTCTACGACGTGTTCAATAATTATCATCACACTCAAACGTAAAGGCAATTATTTACAATAACCTCCCACTTTATCTACAATTTCTATGCATTGACAAAATCATATGTTTACCAGGTATTATATTTATTATAATGGCTAAAGATTTCAACAAAAGGATAGGCGCATCAGAGCGACATAAAGCAGGAAAATTCCAACACATATTATTATAATCCTAAAAGTTAACAGAATGCTCATCTGTAGACCGTTGAAGCGGTTCAAAGAGACTAGACAAGTGAAGAATAGGCTTAAAACAAGGTCATCCTCAAACTGCCAGAACCTCAAAACTGCCTAATCGTTACATGCATTCTGCATACGCTTTACATATTTAAAACGATCACAAATTCAGGTGAAAAAAACACTGGTTCATTTAAGGTTGTTCAAGCGTCAATCAAGACAGCATTTCAAAGCTGGGTTAAAATCAACCAGAGCCCAGCCAAAAAACTCCCCATTGCATATGACAAACGCTTTTTTCACAGCCAGCATCACTGCAACATCAATGGTCAAGGTAATAGCGAGAAAGACATAGATGAAAGACAACACCGGTCATATTGAATGCAACTGCTCGCAAAAACCGAGGAGGCTCGTAGCTCGAAAGCAGCTGAGACTGGTGTGTTGGTGAGGGCTACAACGCTAAATGAGAGACTCTCACGAGACCGCATTACTTATGACCACGATAAGAACACGAGCCATCGCGTGTGTTTGTGTAGCGAATTTTGCATGGTTTTATGTTGTGAATATGGCGTGAGTTGGTGTAACGAACATTGCGTCTCTTTCTGTAGTGAACTTCGTGTTTGTTTGTGTCACGAATATCATGTGGGTTTATGTTGTGAATATCAGCTCAGTTTCTGTAGCAAACATCGCGTGTGTTTGTTTAGTGAACACAGCGTGTGTTTGTTTAGTGAACACAGCGTGTGTTTGTGTAGCAAACATCGCTTCTGTTTGTGTAGAAAACATTGCGTGTGTTTGTGTAGCAAACATCGCTTCTGTTTGTGTAGCAAACATCGCGTGTGTTTGTGTGTTTAAGAAAAAGACAAAATTGAATGGATTTTTGGAGACAGAAAAATACAATTCCAGGAAATAATTAGTTCATGCAAGGTAAGGAACAGTAGTTTCATTTGAAGAGGGATACTGAATTTTCTCAATAATGGCATCAGTAAAACAATTTTGACGGTGTGGTACCACGTACAGACTCTGACGCCTCTAAGAGCAACTGAGCAAATATGCACAGGGTGGCAAAGCAGTTGTGTGGTGAATAGTTGTAAAAATAGTAAATTATAATAATAATAATAACGATAACACGAAGAGCGATACCAATAATACCAGTAATAATAAGAATGATATTAACACTATTAATTTAAACATCAACACCATAGACAACAATAACCATCATAAAAACAAAAATAACAATGACAACGACGATAAGAATAAAAATACTCATTTCGGTATAGAATACATAATGCTCATTCTCCTAAATTTCAAATTGATTTTCCCCACGTTCCTACATCATGATGTACACATTTGAACATTTCCCAGAACTGATTCAAGTGTAAGTATCTACAGACTAAACATAAATTACTTTTTTTGCAATATCAATTGTTTTTCAGTTTTCATCAATGCGATATTTTATCTGAAAATTTAAATTTCAGTATCCGAATGTGCGTAGGAATTCTGGGCACATTTACGCAACTCGTAGTGATGACCCGATACATCTGCGTTGTTCTGTAGAGGCCAGCGTCGTCCTGGCGTAATGCCTTCGGGATGCAAACAAATCCAGCAATTGCACCGCAAATCCGCGTTGCCCCAGCAATTAAGTTCTGAAATTCACGCGTGTTCTGCAACCCCTTCATGTGGAGACCACTTTGTTCGAAAACTCGTTCAATACACTGTCCAGCCCTACGGTTTTGGAATTAATCTAAGTAAATTTTACTATGAAGATACAGTACGCGTAATGACAAAGATGCCACCACCAAACGCGTTGCTTAAAACATTTAACAGATATCATTGATTCAAAATTTACTTCTCAGTATTTTCATGCGTTCTTTCATTCCCTTATTCTTGCCTTTCCGAAAAATAATACAATCAGGGGAATTGGAAAAAGATATTTTTGCCGATATATTTATTACCAAAAAAATTGTGCTAAAATAATAGCGTTGCTGAATTCAAGTGACAATCTTCAGTATTCAAAGGAAGATTCATTAAATTGCTCGTGGTTGCAAAAGCTAAGGACCGACCTTGAAATTTTTTTTCTGTAGAATTCACAATTTTTTTTCACTATTTGTATCTTCTATCATTTCTATCTCCTTATTACTAAATGGTTAGATAATTACTTTTCAAATCTGCCTCAATAATTCAGTGTAATACGCGCGTAGCTTTACGAAAATTTATTGAGGGTAGAATGGAGTTACTTGAGCTGAAGTTTAAATAGCTTTGTCATGATTCAATAAAATTTGATCAGCCGTCAAATCAAAAATAAAATCGTTCAAAGTACAAGACCCTTTGGACTTATGAAATCTTTTCAAGGTGCATATCAGGAAGAAATGAAGGACAACACCAATATTTTGCTCCATTGTTTGTCATAAGCTTAGGGCAAATAATTAACCTATATTTCATATTGGTTTCACCATCATAAGTCGCCACTTTCAACAGTTTTGTGCACAAACCTTTTTTATATTAAAAAGTTCTATCGAGCCCGTGTTATCAGTCACAGATGTCTAGTTAAAGAACATAATTGATAATAACACTAATTTGACAATCTGATTTGACACTTGAAACATCTTAGTCAACCTCCTGGTACCCAGCACAGCGTAAGCGATGCGTGTTTACCTCCGTGCTAAGTGTAACAGGAATCAACAAATTCTGCTAACTAATTGTTCTGCAAATTGTCTGCAAACAAAATTATCCGTAAACAAAACATTTTATTTGTAAATTCCTCCAGGGGTAGAGTTTTGTCGGAGACTTCCGCTTCAACAGTGGGAAGCACTACAAATGGTGTAGGGGAGGCACAGATGGTGAAAGGTGCACAGATGGTGTAGGGGTACAGATGGTGGAGTGCACAGATAGGGGGGAAGGTGGGGTTGCAGATGGTTGGGGTTCATCCATCTCTTTGGTTTGTCAAAGTTATTTCTTACAACTCTACAGCCACATACAGGCTGTAAGACATTCTTTTCACGCTCTCACAAGGACAAACACCCGGGAAGATAACTTAGTCGAATTTAAATTCCTTTCATAAAATGTATTGAACGTACGAATACAAGATTTCATGATCGTATAACGCAGAAATGCGTTTTATAGCAAGTTAATTCGCGCTCAAGAAAACCACATGAAGAAGTTGCTGCAAAGGCAACATGTCAGAAGTTTCTCGCATTCAGGGAACAAAAAGTCGTCCCTGAGAGTGCATATTCCCACGGCACTTCTTGCGCTCGTCCGTTACACTTGAGGCGCCGTATAAACTTCTGCGTGTGATATTTAGGTCCTCTCGTATTGTACTGGACCAAGTTCTTACTCTTATATCACTCTTCTGAATTATTTCATCAAAATTGTTCAGAATGAATTCAAAAATTATTTGTATAATGACGTCAGTTTTCAAAGTTAAATAAAGGTGTATATAATTTTACATATAAAAATCCATGAGTTTATTATTAATCTAAGGGTAGAAAACCTACCTCGGTCACAAAATTAATTAAAAACGAACAAAAGAGTTTTCAAAACTCACAGTAGAAGCTCGAGCAACTGTGGCGAATAACTCTGAATATGCAATTAGTAAGAAATGTTTCGTAAACGGGTATTTTCGTATCATGTATTGTCTTGAACTAATAACATAAAGTAAAGAATACCAATAAAACAATAAGGTATTCGAATTTATACTGCATGCTTTGAGAAATATTCTTTTTCAATGTATTAATAATATTATTTTTAAAATATCAAAGCAAACGCATCATCTGCCATCCCTGCAGCATAAATAAAGTGCTAAATTATAACTCTGAACTTTTACGTCCGACGGTTTTGTGGTACATCGTTCAATAAGTTACTGCTTGAGTTCAATATTTGAATTTCAGCCATTCTTTACCAAATTCTGGTCAAGAAATGCAAAACTTTCATGTTTGATGTAGCCATCATGATATGACCTCCTGTCATCACATGCTCAGACATGAGGACTTCGCATGACGCACAGTACCGTAGTTTGTGCTGACGCTCCTCAGCTACGCTGACTACAATTATGCATTATTACATGCTAAAAATTCCTGCCATTTAGTGCTACTCAAAACAGGGCCCCCAATGCAAATAACTAGAATAAGGTGCTTAAATTATAAAGCCTTTTCGTGTATATTTGAACTAGTCTGAGAGAATGGACCAATAAATGGACGAAAAAAATGTGTTCAGGATGGTGGAAATGGTTGCAGGCTCATTAAAAATAGTAGCAATATTCTAATGCTTTTTCAATATTTCAAAATATTCGTGAGGCACAAAAAATCATGAAATTATTGAAATAAGACAGATAACAAGAAGAGATTTGATTTAGTTCTTCCACATCCAATTTTGTCATTTGAAAAATATAATTAATCCGAATATTTTTTCTGGTAAATAGTTAATGTAAAACCGATCATAATCGATTCAAAATCAGACGAAACTGGCCACATTATCATTGTCATACTCAGTGGGGAATGGAAAAGGCCTATATTGTCTCGCTTTATTAGTGTTGTTCATATGTACAACATTCATGCCTGTAAATTTCTACTTTTGATGTAGGTTGCCATGAGCTACAAACTATTATATTTGATGTGTAACATGTACTACATACTGAACAATAGAGAGCAAAAAGATAAGAACAAGGATAAGAAAAAGTCTAAATCCGATATAACTTGTACCACAAAACATAATAGAACCTGTCAATATAGGACAATAAGGCGATCAATGTAAATTAAAAGCTTTGAAAATATAAAGTTTACACGTTTAATGTTGAACAAGTTATGGTAATATATATATATATATATATATATATATATATATATATATATATATATATATATATATATATATATATAACACTTGTAAAAAATAGGTGATCAGAATGATCAGAAAGATTAACAAAATGACAATAATTTCATACAGTAAATAAAGAATTACTTAAGAAACATGTTTTACCCGGTTTGAGAACTGTAATTAAACAACCAGCTATATTTGTGCAATATAACGTTTCATATCACACAGTAAAATCTGTTAATACATTCCAATCAAAGGAAAATATTACTGTGATGGAATGGCCTGCTCAGAGCCCAGACCTGAATCCCATAGAGAATATGGAAGATATTGAATGAAAGATCTAGGACAATGAATCCAAGAACTGTCGATGTACTATGCAAAAATTTGAAAGAAGAATAAAAGAAAATATTTGTGGATGGTTGCAAAACTTTTACACGCTCCTGTAGCAAAATATGTTATGCTGTTATTGAAAGAAACGGACTACATATCAAGTACTAATAAATGTGTTGGCGAATTTCCATTTTGATATCATGTCTATGAAATTAATGCAATTTCGTTTATCGTTCTGATCATTCTGATCACCAATTTTTCTCAATGGTTATATATATAGTACTATAATTTGTTCAATTTTATTGATCGAACTCTATATTTTCAAATTGTTTAATTTACATTGATCACCTTATTGTCCGAATATTGACAGGTTCCATTATGTTTTGAGTAAAAGTTACATCAGATATAAACTTTTTCTTATCTTCGCTAATGTACATTGATATAATGTTCACTACCGCACAGTACTGTTGTTACTATGAAATCCGTTCTTAAGTAGAACGCCTAACCATTCAATTTATTATAATTAGGAAACATCATTCTATAACCCATCCGATAGTTATTTTCTTAGAATACTGCTTCGCTTAGTCCTTGAAAGAATATCGTAATTAAATAATCCCGAGGAATTTTAAGAAAGAATTCAAATGAAGTGAATTACATTGCCTAATGAGCTGTCAGAAACACCCAATCGTGTTTGGGGACACAATTACTGGCATCAAGCCTGTGCAGCCAAAGTGTGTTTGAAGTCTGCATCAGGAAAAAAGCCATCGTCAATTGATTTCTTATGTTAAGCAAAATCTGAAAACAAAAGCTCACACGTAAAAAAAGCTCCAAGTGCATCGTGTCGCTCTGTCGACGTATAAAGCTTTGTGAAATCCAAGAAAGAAAGCGAATCAAGAGCTGATAATATGCTTCTTTCAAGGTGTGAAATGAAAAAAATTTTGCTGCGATTCTTAAAGTGTGACAACCAATGTGTTCAATTCTACAGCATTAAGAGAACTGTGCATATTTGTACACACTTCAAATTTACAAACATTAGCCAAAGCCACTTTTGCACCCCATTACATAAATATTTACTTTCTGATGTCTAATTAAGTGCATTTTTCATTATGAATTTTACCAATAGAAAGAAAATGAAGTAATCACATATTTCTTGTATAATGACTGAATATATGAAAATGCAGTAACGAACAGCTTTGGCCTACCATTTTAGGATCTGCTACACAATAACGCGTTTTCTCACACTACAACTCAAAATTTCTTTCAATGAAATTGTTAAAGTTTGTAGTGTCCTCTATGTTCATCTGATAACTACATCGATAATTGTCACTTATTTGGCCTTGCGTCAGGTGCAAGTTCACAAGTGCTTAGTAAAATGAAAAAAAATTGTGCTTGTCAGATCAGTTGCACCCGACGGAAGCCTAAATACCTTGAGAATCTCGTGCGCAAGAAAGGAATATTAAAAAGGGAGGATACAATCGGATCATATATGAAATTCACAATTAAAAGATCACAGTTGGTTACGGTGAAGATCATTCCAAAAGCATAATGAACAATTTATAGTTCCGTTGAAGAAAAAAATTATAAAGTAAGGATAATCTTTCCATTAAACAAATAAAGTTCCTATGAATTCTATAACTTCCTTATCCAAGTTGTTAAACAACTTTGTGTTGAATGCAACAATTATAATAAATAAATGAAGTTCGAAAAGTTTTAAAATTTCCAATGTGATATGTCTGACAGAATAATAAATATTTATTTATATATTCATTATTTCATCATATGTTTATAGCTTTATTTATGCATTTGTTTATTTATATTGAACATCAAAGTTTCCGTCAATCAACTGCAGTTGAAAATGAATACAAATTTAACTTTTGGATAGACAGGGCTTGGCAAAAGCAAGACTTTCCAACGAGAGTAAAATCAATATAAAATTTCCTTTAAATTTCAAGCTTCCAAATGAAGTGCGAATTCTAAACTCATAACTCTGAAAATAACTTAAGTATGAGAAAAAATGTTCATTAAATGAAATAGAACAGAATTCGGAAAATGTAAATAAGAAGAGTTGTGGGAAAAATTGTCAGCAAAATTGATCTTAAAAATGCAATGGAAGAACCGCCCAAAACAATTGTGAGGTGTGAATCTGAGGATTAAAGAAAAGTACAAAATAAAACGCTGGCCATATGAAATAGAGCACAGACACGAAGATAATGCATTTTACTAGAAAATGAGGTATTTTACTTGCCGACGAATGCAAATAACTTAAACTCAATTTCTGCCTCACCAACAAAATTCTCAACAAGAAACAGCAGTAGAGAAAAAGTTTGTATGCATTGACCTCAGCTGCAGTTTCCCTTGAAGTTTGGGCATGACCGTCTAGGTCCTTCAGGCATAAATGTCAAGGGATGAACACTGATATAATTCTGAAGAAATAGTTTTCTGCGTGGCTGAGCAAAGCACTTAAAACTAGAGCAAGGAAAATGCTCTTTGCTAACATTTATGAAAACACGCTACGACGTCCCAAAAATTGCTTTCGAAATACAAATCAAAACTTGGAAGAAGCTTTGCCAAATCCGAGTGGATGTCCTGCAGTCCTTGGGCAAGTTTGCTCAGGACGCCTTCAATTAAAAGACAATCTATTGCAAAAGCAAATGCGCCGCTCTAAATCCGTGCAGAGTTAGAAAACAACTCAGAAGAGATGGTTGGAAAAACACACACAAAACTCGTGAAAAACATGGGAAAGAAGTAGATCCAACCTCAACTATGTACCAGAAACACAAAAAATTGCAGCTTAGAAAGAAAATTCGAAGAGTTCCCATAGATTATAATATTATATACTGTATCTACTACACACAAGGAATTTCAACACGCTTATTGATCTTGGAAAAATAACGACTGCAAAAAATGTTATGGAGGTGCGAAATCTGTGATGGTTGATGTTGTGTGGGCTTCTGGACAATATTTCTCGTTCATTAAAACAAAATTGTAATCACAGAAAATAAATTAGTACACAGGTAGTTCATTTTGTACATAATACATGTGGAACATTTGTATTCATGTTACACGTAAAACAGAAGTTTTTCGTTGTAGCAGAGTGCAGCACGTGAGTTCAATTCAAACACTTTTATTTTGTTTCACTACTCTGCAAAACATAAAAATTCAGATATTTTTAGTCAGCTTAATAAACTGTTGGATTTGCCAACAAGCGTGCACTGCGCTGCACTCTTCTGCTGCGAAAAATCAGTAATTGTTGCGCGGAATAGAAGTAAATAAAGAATATATTTCCGTACTCTAGTATGCAGAAAACTCCAACGAAGAATACGCTAACAAAAAATATATCTACATATATAATAAACTATGTATCTCCATCTTTCTCTCTCTCTCTCCCTCTCTCTCTCTCTCTCTGTCGCTCTCTCCCTGTCTCTCGCTCTCTCTGCATCTGTGTGTGTCCGTCTTATGACTTCAAATCTATTACTGAAGAAAAATTACTGAACTGGAATCAGAACGAGTATGCATGTATTATAAGCATTGTTTGCTTATGCCACCAGCTTGGTCGACCGGTGAGCGAATCCGCTTGCGAGCGGAAAGACCCGGTTTCGAATCCCGCTGCCACCAAGGTTGATGCAGCTAGAATTACGGCATAGGAATTGGGTAACAGAATAATAATCGAAGTGATTATCCGACCCAAGAATGGGCCAGAAGGTTCGTTCATTTGGCCTCATTCTATTCTATTCTATTGTGGATACCAAAGGCGCCGGATCACTATAAACTACTCAATTTTTTCTGTTATTATCTTCTATTTCTTACACGGCCATGTTATCAGTTGATAAGATACAATATGGAAATTCTGTATATATTAATGATAAATATTCGCAAATAAAACTGAAAATGTATTTTATTTCATATATCCTTAAGTTTATCACTTTTAAACTAAGGAATTCCAATGGGTGCCATGTATCTGGACCATGTTATCGGTAGATAAGATGCAAAAAGGAAGTTCTGAATAGAATTAATAAAAAATATTAATTTAAAACAATAATTCGTTGTAAATCCTTAATTCATTCATCTTCATAATAATTTCATATTATTTAAATCTAAATCGTGGAATTTCTACGTGAACTGTCTAGTATCTAATCTAATACTAAGAATGACCGTTGTGTGTTTACATATTTATTTATTTATATATTTATTTATTTATTTATTTATATGTTTCGTGTCACTTTCAAAAAAATTAGAGAGATCCAGAGCCTTATATACTCGAGTTCGTATCGTGGATAGGGAGTTCGGCGGGGTATTGCCCTATGATTCGGGTACATTGTACCCGAATATGACACGAATTGCAGAGTCAATTGCAGAAGTAGAAAACTAAGTGTCTTAGTTTTCACTAGGAATGTTGTCATTAAAAAATACTCAATTAAAACGTTTGTCCTTTGTAAATACGTATATATAAAACTAAATATATTGCTTTGCATTCTTATATACAATTTTATTTAATATCTTTCCAACAGCATTTGCCACCATTTTTGATGGCACGGGTATTATCGCAAAATCTCTGCCGTCATTTTTGACGGCTGGGTTCACTAGTCTGAAATAAACATGAACCAAACCGATGAAATTTAAAAGTACAGCGAACAAACACTAGGAATGTGAGTTGTAAAAAAGTTATCACAAGACAAGCTACAAGCATGACAGAAAAGTCCCAATAGCATACCCTTGTATACCGTAGGGTAGATGAACTCACAATGCTGAGAAATAATGATGAAAAATGTGAACGAAAACAGGACATTAGAATTTATTAAAAATTAGTACACACGAAAGTGAGAAAAGTTACATGGTTTTTAAAAAAATAGCGTTAAACCTGTCATCATCACATAATATTGAAATTAAAGGAGTTTCTATATTGAAAGAGAAGAAGGCTAATAATGCAAAAATCACGCATTTTGTTTTGAGGCCAGTCATGACGCAGTGGACACCTGGGGCCAGTCATGACGCAGTGGACACCGTGAGGCCAGTCATGACGCAGTGGACACCTGAGGCCAGTCATGACGCAGTGGACACCTGAGGCCAGTCATCAGGGTCTAGGGTCACACCTGAAGAGGTCGTTGCGAGAGTTTATAGCTTGAGGCGTCGCCTGGACGCCATCTGCTGATCAGGACTCACTGAGAGCGATGGCCAAGGAAATAAAATGCGCAGCTACACTGATTTATTCCAGGGTCCGTGTCTGGAACTGACTTATGGACCTCGACCACAACCTTCTCCAGGAAATGAATTCATGTTTTACTTCAGATCTATTGTTGGCTATACCTGAATTTTCTCTGGAAAATACGTAGTCATACTTCTTTCCAAGATAAAAAATGTGATTATGCACATGAGTTAAAATATTCATGTATGAGTTGCGTCTGAATTGTATTAACCCATATATATATTTACAGTGATAATATAAACGAGAAAATTTTGCGCATTTTTTGCTTTCACAGTGGTTACAAAAAATTATTATCCTTAAAAACGGTGTTAATTGTCAAAAAACCTGTACGTTCATATTCCATGATCGTAACTTGCCGTAATTTTGTCTTTTACTGGTAATACTCCTGGAAACATTAGCAATTTCTCCTCAACTGAATTTCTCCATTAAATTCTGAGTCTGTTCATTAATTCGGCTCTTGCTAATTATTTGAGGCACCATATCGATGAGACGAGCGCTGCATTTATCAGAATGGACATCTATGTCCCGAGAAAAAGAAACACAATGGAGCGAGAAATTTTCTCGTGCGTTGAAATTTGTTGAAGCGTCCGTGCGTGTGTCCTGTACACAAGAAAAGTACTCAGCACCATAGAGAGTTAATATTTATTTACTTCCAGTCGCTTATCTTTCTTTTGTGAAAAATGATGAAGCTAAATGATTGCGCTACAGATACTGACGTGTGAATAGAAATGAAGAATATTAGTCATGGACTAAACGAATGTAGTTAAATCCTAAGCACTTAATGGGAACTTAAGGAATAAAAATTAAATTTAAAAGAAAAAAAGACAGGAAGCAGTCGCTCACTTTGTAGACAGACAAATTTTTTCAGCAGAGATTGACTTATTTCTGATTCATGATCACGGACAGTATGGAAAACAAAGTCTACCAAAGTTCTCAAGGATGGAAGGCAAAGTTGACTGACTAGATGGTAAGGTTTGCGGGCGGAAAAGTCAAGTCATCAAACTAAAAAGACCAACAAGGGATCTGGAAGGTAAAGTTTGCAGACTAGAAATGAAAGCTTAGGGAATGGAAAGTAACAATATGTAGGTGAACAGGATAGCCACATTCTCGAACAGGAACGTGAATTTGCCAGATCGAAAGGCCGCGTTATTGGACAATAAAGTCCCGTTGTTAAAAAATAAGGGCATGATATCTGATATGAAAACCACGTTATTGAGCAATAAAGACACATTATTGGACTAGAAAGCCATGTTGGTAACTTAAAAACGTCAGTTGACAGCTGCTAAAAATTAATTTCAAGTTGAGATTGAAGTCAACGCCGATAAAAATATTCAGTTGTGTTCAGAGTCCAACAAAAAACTGAACTATATTTTCCAACCATATATTTGGATACAACATATTGTCAGAATATTATGAACAATCTAAAATACAAATATTTCTTAGACGATGCAATGTTACTAGCCAAAAATTTCCTTAGCTTCTAAGAAGTGGAGTCGGCAATCCGTGTAACTATTGTACTTCGAGTTAAAGTGCTCAATTTTAAGATTTTTCACGCATTGAACAGCACAAAAAAAAAATTCTATAAAAAATAATAGTATGCTAAAACAAAATTGTGAAAATTAAAGGAATCAAACATGTGACATTTAAAGTTTAGATAATTATGAAAGAAGTTCCAGGTTATCATCAATGTTTCTATAACTTAAAAAACCTATCTTGTATTTAAAAACAGTTTAGGTATGAAGAAAAAATAATTCCAAGGGGAATCAACGGAATGGAAGGGAGTACGAATACAATAATGACAAAATTATAAACGGTTGATGTGTCGTGGGAAGATGAAGTCCATACATTGCTGGAAGACTCATTAAAGCTCGACAAGGATATAAACTAAATATAACCAGAAAAAAAGATTAAAATTCAAAATTAATGACTGTTTCTATCCTAAAAGCGCAGAACTATCGCGAAAAATTTCTCCGTGACACTGCATAACAGAACGTAGATGGTCGGAAGTACCCTGCTGAACATGTGCCTGCAGGCAGTTTGCTTGAGAAGAAAGGATTGCATGACCAACATAATCCTCAATTTTCTCTCATAGAAAAACTAAAGATTAAAGAGACATTATAGGACACGTACCGTGTTTTCCTAAAGTAAACAATAGTGGCTGTGAGACTCAAAGATTCTTTAGCATTTTGGTAACCGCATCTCGGAGGACCAGCGACCTTGAGGAGGAGGCCTGGGACCCACATGAGAGAGAGAGAGAGAGAGAGAGAGAGAGAGAGAGAGAGAGAGAGAGAGACATACATACCCTCAAGAGGGTGCCCTGAGCACGGTTGGAGCTCAGTTTATGGGCGAGGGAAAGCTGTTTGTGCCTCGATTGGAAATGAACGAGAAAAAAGCCTCGGAAAACCGACAGTTGCTGCAGGAAGGGCACTGGTGGCATTGGTATCGATGTTTGAACTTACAGCGAGTTGAAATTGAAACACTTTTAATGATTCTTAAATATGCTGAAACGGCTAGAAAGAATGGTGTAGTACTGATTCCGGTTCAATGACGTGTGACTGTTCAAAGAAAATTTACTAATTGTGTACGCTTTCACACACTTGTGACTGCTGAAGCAGAATAAACGACTTATGACGTAATCAAACAGTTTTAGCAAATTTTGTCAGCACGGAAGCAGTTTCGGTCGCTCACGACTGTATCTGAACACTTTATAAAATTGTTAACTGTAGGAAAATAATAAGTTTATCCAAATGAAAGCAAGTATTGACCTGATGCTATTGGTTACAGTTGGGAGTTGAAGAGACATCCACAATTTTCAGTAAAATCGTGTTGTGACAGTCATCAACCGCCACCTTTCCATGCTGATCATAACAAAAAGTCAATTAATTCTCTTCAAGGGTTTTCAAAAATAAGCACAACCTTTCACAACATGTCTAAAAGGAAGTCATTTTATCAAATGATTAACATTTTAAAATTTCTTGATAGCACACGCAAAATTTATTTGAGAAACGAGGTAATAATCGAGCAAAGAAGAGGAGCGAACTATTTCAAATAGGAAATAAAATTCCAAGATCAAGAAATGTGCAACTGATCCAGAAAACCACTGTAAACTACAAAATTAAATGCGCTACTTCTTCAGGATTAATACTTCAGGACTTCTATTACAAAAATGTACAAGACTTAGTTTAAATAGAACCAATTAGCAAGTGTTATTTCAAAGCTCGTTAATTTTAACAACAAATCCAATACACCTCCAACGTTACGGAAACTGATTTTGATTCCTATGTACTTGCAACCATAACAAGCCACGAACAAATAGATGTGTTTCATGGATCATAGAATGGGCTGAATGTAGTTATTGTTTGTTTTATTCGTGACCCCTATAAGCAACGTCAAAACTGAGTCTTGGTTTTGACACGCAGCTCAATGATATACAAAAACAATTGTGATCAACGCAACAGCGTAATTCCGAGTAATATTTAACTCACGCATCAAGAAATAATGATAAAATTTGTGGGTTTCATTTATTTAACGACGCTTCACATTTTCCAACCACTCTACCTCTCTTATTTGCTTTAGAAGCTTTTCCCAGGAATAACCTTACTTCCATCTCTGCACCAGACTTTTTTCAAATGTTTCAGTGTAATGAAATTCTGCAGTGCGCAGAGTGTGGGAGAAAAGTCTGATCCTCACAAATTCTCATGGCTATAATCGATCTCGAGGGAATTTTCCTAGCTGAGCCTGAGCACAGCCTTTGCTTGTCGTCCAAAACATGCAGAGTACACAAGCCCGCTAAACTGCCTGTTTTGTCTCGATCTCGGGGGAAAACTCGCTAGCTTTGGAATCACTATAACAGCCTGACCTCAGAAACCTTAAGGAAATATCCATTTTTGAGGCTTGTACACAACTTCATTTAGAGTAAAGCTCTACAACAGTCGAAGTATCTAAGAAGTTTCCTCAAAACTGCCTCTTTTCAATATCGACTAAAATTTTAATACGTGAGTACAATCCTGAAATGGGCTGTTCTTCAAGCAATTGTCGAAACTATAACTCTGCAGACCTGTCGTACGTGTGAAATACAAGATAGTCTGTTTGTTGTCTCCAACAAACAGACTACTGAAACCGCAACACTAAAATCCACTAAAACCCCTGTCCTAAAATCCACTTTAACAACAGGTCTAAACTCAACTTAAACCATTATCTTAAAATACGCTAAAACACCTACCTCAAAAACAATAATCACCAACGAAATGTGACGTAGGAATGGTACAGTAATCATTGTAAAGTCTTCATTGTACAGGAATCATTGTACAGTAATTACTGTACAGTAATCATAGTAGAACAATCACTGTACAGAAATAATTGTACAGCAAAGTCAAAGTCATCAAGCATCTTTGACGACTTCCATTCTATTTATTTTTCAAGTGATAATAAACATCGAAAGATTTTACGGCATATCTTTTGAAACATTCAATCCCAAGAATTTTAATAACGTGATGAAGACATTTATAAGCGTTTTTTGTGCTGCAGGTGGGACGTAAACTTTCATTGTCTTCCTCAGCGTCTCTAGTGAGTGCATCAATGAAAAGAATGAGACAGAAGGTGAGGTCTTAGTCGAAAAAATTGAGACAGGAGGTGAGGTCATAGTCGAAAAAAGATGAGACAGAAGGAAAGATTTTAATTGAAAACCGATCACACTCGATGCGCTACGAGGAGCTCTGGGCGCACCCGAAACTAATTTGTCCATAGGGTCACATTAATATTTGTGTAATACCACAATTTTTATCCACTATACTTTAACAAATAGAAATCTCTGGTAGTTCGGCATTAAAGGTACGCTGGGACGAGCAAGTTCGCTATCATTATGACATTCGAGTACACAGCCAAACTTGGCGTTCAAGAATAATTCTGAGGCCGCCCAATGTCACAGGAGACAGGAACAACCAAAAACAGACTTAGGTCAATATTTTGTGGAAACTTCGAGGGCTCTCTGGGTGCTATTATTTGTTAGCTTTATAGGCCTGCTTGAGGGAACTGTAATTAGGGAGCTCAGCAGTGGCAGGCGACTCCCTCAGCGGGGGCAATGGGCCCCTAAGAGGGCTGAGGGTTCTGTGATGTGAGTGCTAGAAATTCTTTCCAAATGCTTTCTTAGCAATTTGTGTTGGAGCCTTCAGTGAAGTGGGGTGGTCGCTTTGCATCTTTCACGATGCCAATACCATCATCAGACAGATGGCATTGCCTGACACCATGATATCATCACGTGAGAAATGGTATCGTCTGACATCATGATACCGATATAGATTGAACATTGTTTAGTTGTTCTGTTTGATTTCTGTGAGCTATAAGGTATTTGTAACACTTCGAAGTAATTTAAAATGTATTCCTAACCATTTCAGTACCAACGACTAAGCGATACAGCACCTTAATTCACACTGGTTTTGATACATGCTGATCAGAGTTGCAGAATTCGTGTAGACGTCCTCATTTTTGTAAAAATATCATCCATTCTAAAACGAGAGTTCCACACTCACAACCCGACATACCCAACTCAATCATGAATTCCAACGACGCATCCCTGACCTCATAAATCCAAGCAGCCGACGTTCATTCACAATAAATTTGCCATAAAACTTACAACTCTGCGGTTACCAATTGTGCTCCGAATAAAAAATTTATGAAATGCACACCTATTGCATCAGTTGGGTTCAGTGGGAGCCTGATTCAAATCTCCATCAATATTCACTTAAGACTCGAGGCCGATCTCAGCCTGCATGCTGAGCAGCAGCCTTTCATAACGAGTTGCTTTTGCCTGTTTTGAGCAGTGAACCGCTGAGACGAGACTTCGTTTTAGCTGAAGTTGCTCTGCAAACAGCTAATTGCACATCATAATTCTGAAACGATAAATTTTTGTTTTGTGTTAAGAGAAGCATCCACATTTAGCGTTTACAAAGGTTATTGATGTTTTGTGGTACACCTGATTTCTTAAGTACATTTTTTACAACATTTCGAAATGTAAATAGAGTTGCAATAAAACAAGCTGCGCATGAACCATTCATAAGTAAGTTTGAGCCACAAAAAATAAAATGATCAAAAATATCTTCCATTATATATAGTGGTTTTGACGGAATGTTATCTACATTTTATTATAGACTTCATGCTGCACTGTATAGTAAATAATCTAATAGTGTACCATAAAACTAAGAAATTAATTAAACACAAATTTCGATCCGTATATTTCCGTGGATAAAAATAATTCCTCAATGCTCAGGAGTAAACATTATCAGATTAAATCAGTTCTCAATGGCCATATCAAACGCTCTCTATGGCGGCACTGAAACACTCAATAGTTAATAAGTGATAACAGTAAATGAGGTATGGTCCAATTGATCTCAATTGACGATTGAAGCATAAATTCTAGAGAAACACTGCCCATCAAGCAGTCTAATCGCAGCGCTTCTGATGTTTAAAATATTTGATTAAGGCTCATGATGCACATTATTGATAAGCTTCGGTTGAAACACAAATGGTCTTTCATGTCAGAGAATGATTAAGTAGATATGGTAGACTGAGTGTAAATAACATTCAATCGGTGAGCCTTTTACCAACAATTCCCATGAAGAACAAACAATAGGATGACTGTCCACGCAAATTTCTTGGAGTGAGCTCTAATAAGGGGCTGTAATTATGCAGTACTTCACGGCCATTTCAATGGACATATAACTTTATAGTCTATATTTATAGTTAAATGCCTTATAGTATATATATATATATATATATATATATATATATATATATTTGGAAGAACGAACATAAGGTCCAGAGGTCTAAAAATCTAACAAAACCAACAAAATAGACCCTCGCTTTTGTAAGGCCGGTCAAGTGCTAGTCTATAATTTAGTTAAGCCGCTAAAACGTCTAGGAAAGCTCAGTTTGAATATCCTAAAACTCATTTCCCGTTTTTCTCGAATTGATGAACAAAGTTTCCTTTTACTCCCATGAGTTCACCTTACATTTTTCAACTCACACCAATGGTAGCGTTCATATGTCATAGTTACGTTTTAGCATCAGTTCAATTGAAATGAAATAAATTTTCAAGAAATCAGGCGAGAATCTCATCGAGTCCTTGTATATTCAAAATCAATACCGTAGTTCGCATCCGTGCCACCCATCATAGAAGCTTGTAAATTTTCGTTACAAGATAAACAAAAAACAACTTGGCTCGAATCTAATTTCAATGGAAACAATTTTATATGAACTGAGGGTTTCCACATGACTACTGCGCCTCACAAGGTACGGCTTCTGCCGTGAAACACTCGCAATGACCGCCACGTAAAACCCCATTTTTGCACATTTATCACAATGCCTCTTCAGAGCACGTATTTTTTCCTCTCCAGCTCCCACGAACTGAGCTGGGCAAATGAGACACAATTTTGCCCCAGGTGATGTGACGGAACTGAAGATTGTTTACATGCAATCATATCAAGCGTTCCACTGAACTGAATATTGTTTACATGCAATCATATCAAGCGCTCAATTGAAAAGAGAATTATTTTATGCTCTACCTTTAAACATTACAAGTCGCCCAATTAAACTGAAGATTGGTCAATGCTCCCCCTACAATCATTCCTAATGACCCAACAGAATTTCAGATTGTTTTATGCCGTATTAGTGTTCATTCGTAATGGTCTGACTAAATTGAGACCATCACTATACGTATATTCCTACTTGAAGATCTGGTTTGACCTAAAGTTGATATTTCCGTCACAAGCTCTTCACAGTTTTCCTAATTCTTTCCGACAAAATACTCAATACGTTATTGAGTTTAACACTAATAATTATTCATGTTTTATGAAAAAACAGTGTGCCTATCATTCTCTTGCCAACTATTCTACACAGCTGGGTTGTGGTTTAACACCAATAACAAAGCATACATATTGGATACATCCATGTCGATAATGTCCCCTTAATGAAAATAATTTCTTACAATTGATTCCTCATGGTCATTCAAAAGTGATAAATACATAATTAAACAATGAAGAACTTATAAATACTTTAGTTGAAAACTGTACTTTAATGATTTTATTTGCAACCAATCTATAAAAAATGAATACTATTTGTTTATGGACGACAATGAACTCCTTAATAAATTTTGATAAAGTGAATCCATGAAATACAGCCAACAAATGCCGCATATGGACTCCAAATCCATGTTGCTTACCAAGACAGGGGGGAAAAGAAACAACTTTAAAATTTGTTTTTTCTCAAATTTCCAGTGTTGGGCATTATTTAAGTACTCAGTAGTCCAGTCACAGAAGTCAAGTCACAGTAGCTTCCAAAGCTTACATTCAGGGGACGGATAAATGATCTCGCTCATACAATGGTTCGAAAGAATTAAAATAGATTGAAGAACAAAACATGAGTGTTTACCCTTAAATTGTATACGTCTTGACCTTCTGTTTCATTTGATTCGCGCTGAATTGAATCGAACGAGCGAACGCCGTGATTTTTATTAAGCAAACGTAAAAAGGCTTCAGATAATTTTGCCAACTTCCTTTATCAGTAAAACTAGACATTTAGGCTTTCGTATGTTCGTTAAGTTCGTTGGAGTGATGTCATGAATGCAACACCTGATAGAAGTTAACACAACATAACGCAACTAGCGTTGCGTGCAGCAACGTCGTCAAGACCTCGTTCCTAAATTTATTACGATCAAATCAGGTCAATTGGTTATGTTAGGATCATATAAGGTCAATTGATCGCTATACAGGCGCTGCCAGATGCAGCATTTTGGCACAATTCAAGCCTCTAGAACCATTTTATCTATTAGGGGTCCATATTATCTATTTTTTCAATTATTATGCCTAACAAAAATCTGGACAGAACATTCCAGTGCCCATAAAACTTGTTGGCTTTTTTGTTTCATGTTTGTGTAATCTAATCTCACAGTTTTGAACACGCCATAACTTGTGTCAATAAATCTGCCAAGAATACGAGGTCTACGATCTAATACATTCCTTACAGACATATCTGTCATTCTATATACGAGTATATCTGGTGAATGTAGAACACTTATCATGACTATTTATTTATTCCAGCAGCAGTCATTACATGAAGTCATCAAACTAAATAGTTGTGTGCCCTATTTTTGAGTAGTTCTCATAGTAGCTTTGAGGGTCTACTCTCCTCAGGAAGTTTTACCTTCCAAATGTCATCTAGTTTAACGTGGAATATTTTTTTCAAATTCATGTCGAAGTTTGTCCTCTGACTCGAAGCTGCAATAGCGTATTTATGCCATTGGTCATATTTACGGTCAGTTATGATACAGTTTACGGTCAATTACGGTAAAGATTCTCAGTTAGTTACGGTGCAGATTCACGGTCTGTTACCGTACAGATTGACAGTCTGTTACAGTACAGATTCACATTAAGTTACAGTACAGATTCACATTAAGTTACAGTACAGATTCACATTAAGTTACAGTACAAATTTACGGTCAGTGACGGTAAAGATTCGCGGTCAGATATGGTACAGTTTAATTTATTTTTAAATTTAATTCGTGCAGTTTTTCAGCGCTCAGCCTCATATTTCTGGTGATAATGACAGGCGGAGGCCCATCATTTATCTTGCTTGTGGTTTAGTTTCTATTTCAATATATTTTTGCGCGCCGTTGTTTGGGTCTGTATCAAAATGAAGAAAAATGATCCTGGATCTATTTGGTAACAGGTCTGTCAGACTGCGCCAGTTCATGAAGGAAAATGATCGGTTTCCTCAATTCGTTGGTAATATAAGCTCGTGATTAGCTATCCTTGCAGATAAGTTTTATCCTTTCCTGCAACAACATTTTCAGAGGTGAAACTGCTTCTTTGTACAAATTACTGGGAACTGTAGAAAAGCTAAAAATACGCGATACTAAATTACGAGAAAAGAAACTTGTAGCCGTTTTTTACATTACGGCTCTTCAGATCATACTACGGGTAAATGCAGCATAATTTATTCGTTTTTAAATTGTTTATACTTAGACCAATACAGAGGGGCCGCAACTTTACAGAAACTGCAGAAAAGTTACACCATATCTTAGCATTGAGGATAAAAATAAACGCCAATCTAGCGTTGGGTAACACAGTGTGTTATTAAAATACGCACCAGACAATGAACACATTTCTATACAGCTGACAGTTCACAATGAGCAGCATCAAATTCTGTGTCAAATATTGGAAACTAGCGTCATTTTTTCAAAATAATCATCCACAGAACTATTGAATGGTCGTGAGCAAATAAGGCCATGAGATACAAAGGGTATTTTAAAAATCACTAAGCCACGGTGTTTAATGTGGCACTGTCAATGAAAGTTCGATCGTTGTAGACGGACGTTGAGCGCTTGTGGAGATACGCAATTAGTAAAAACATTCGATGTTTTTGAAATTCGGATGCATAACAAAACAAGCGAGCATTCGGCACCGACTGTTCGAGTAACTGAACACCAAATGAACAGCTTCATTTACCAGTTGCAACCCACCCAGTCCAACTTCCTGGCGCTGGGCGCAGTAAAATGGTCTAACACATTTGTAGAGTTAATAAAAGCAAAATAAAGTGAAAACCGACAAATGAGCTTTTATTTTTTAAGATACTCATATCATTTAGCTTTTTATGTTCTCTACTCTTTCTCTACACAATTTTTGTCATTTACTCTATTTCACTTTTATTAAACCTAAATATCAGTCAGCTTATTTTGTCATGCACATTATTAGCGTTGATCTGTGTTGATTATAGCAAATTCTACTTGATTCTCAAAAATAAACGAAATTGGCGTTAATCCAACAATGAAATTTGACTAGGAAAACAAAACAACTTGCTCGCACAGCCCTGAGGACAAGACTTTGAAAACGAAGCAAAAAAGATATCCCTTCCTTTCCTTTGGCCGCACTATGACGTGTCCTTGCAGCTGAAGAGTTCCTTCTCACAGGTGACAGAGATCTACCAGGAATCACGCTAAAAAGAATAAACTTCACAAACACTCCAGTAGTCAGAAATGCAGACACAAGTATATGGTTGCATTGAGACACTATGTTGAACGTACAGAGTTCAACTAGAAAAGGAATAAGTAAGCTTTCCAACTTGAAGCGCAGTACTGGAATTTTATGGCTCAACATGTTGAATTATTTCTTGGAGTAAAGCGATTTCTATTTTATACGGAATGAATGATTTACAATCTTGGACTAGTTCATCTCTGAAGCGGATTTAAACTTTTGCATAAGTGATAGTGCAATATATCACTATATTGATTATTTTTGAACATCGGTCATCGTCAAATTTACAAGCGTTTTTTGTTCTTAAAGAGAATTTTTCAGCTTTATTTTTTGACACATATTTCGATAGCAATGAAGAGGTAGGTCTGTTGAAGCAACTTTCACTGCAAAATTTACAGCTTGTGGCCTGAACTTCCATCATTTCCCAAGCTCAAGTGAACATTTGAAGCGAGTGTTTTGCAGATGTGCTTTATTTATATTACCCTTTATTGAAACATTCACACAATCTTAACAGTTTATGGGGAATATAACCCTAAAAAAATTAATTTTCTGCAGTTGTGTCCTTAGGAACACAAAAACAACATAAAAATCAGCTAGAAAATAGAATGCAAACTTGTCACAAAATAATATAAAGCTTGGTAAGGAAATTATATGGATAGAATGATGAATATGATACCACTCAAGTCCTTTGCCATCTAACGTAAAGGCATCAATCAAACACATGCACCTCAATTATGCATCTGCATTTCAGCTACGTGTACGTATCTTAATTACGGACAGGCATTTCAGTCACATACATGCATTGCAACCGTACACAGGCCACAGAATTTAAAGTGATGGAATCAGTATTTTATAGAATTGGGAATTTTTTATCCAATCTTTCTCGAGACGATTTTTGAATGTGTTCGTATGAAAATTGGTCAAAAGATAACATTGAAATTATGTTACCAAATAACATATAATTCAGACACAAAATTAATAGAAACTTGCTCAATAAAGATCATGAACATAAGTTCAGAAAATAACATGAAAGCTCAGGAAGTACACAAAAACTCAGTCAGGAAATACCAAAGAAAGTTGGTCACAAAATGAGATGCATCGTATCATAGAAGAGCGCAACATTACCATAGTTAATAAGGCTTCGTACACGTGAACACGACGAGGCACTCGTGAAGAAGCAAGGCACATCTCGCTGAGTAGTAATAGCAAGAGTAATAGTACTGTAGAAATATATCTTTGCTAGCACTTCATTTCGCTATAAGCAACTAGCTGCGCCTTGTAACATATTTCGCTGGCATGCACCCACTTCCATTTCATTTACGTACACTCGACTAATACTTGTCACTTCCAGGCTGTTTCTGTGTGTTTCTTGCGTCTTCATGAGAAACGATCACTCCATTGATTTTGCATAAAAATTTCAAGGGTGAATGAGATTAAGTTTTTCAATGCAGAAATCAGGTACATACTTATTTGTTTACGTCTATAGGAACTTCTGGTTATCCTAACTTCTGCCTGCATAGTTGCTGAGGAGTGGAGTTGTATCGATGCTGATCGATATTATTTGGCCTTATTCATCATTATTTATCATTAATTATCCTTATTTATCATTACTGATTATAATGCATCATGAAACAGTGACAGAGGACAGCTAACACAGCCAATGCTGTTCATTTCCAGCTGTTCACAGATGTAATAAATCGCTTCAATGCCTCAATAACAGTATTTAATGGCAGACTACTACTCACTTGATCTGTATAGTACGTTCACAACTTAGCTCAGTTTAGCAAAGGATGTCATTTCAAAAGCTTGAAATAACCTATGTACAAACTATCGTTACCAAACACAGGATATATGCACAAGAAGATTTAATCTGCTACGCTTCTACTGATGCCCGTCTTGAGAGATCATAATTTCTAAATTTAAATAAAAATCGAGTATATAAATTATATTTGTTTGAGCAGTCCATCAGTTTAGTCATAAGAAGACACTAGGACTATATTCAAGCAAAGGGAAAAAAGCCTTCATTGGTGAATCAGTTTCAAAATTCATCTGTTTTCATGGTACACTGTAAATAAAGCATTGTAAAGATAGAACAAAAAAGCCTAAAATTTGTTTACGTTCACCATGCACTTCCTTCTACAATGCATTCCAAAAAATGTATTCACTTTTTGACTGCACATTTCAAGAGTAAGACTAGACTAGGAGGCAAGTATTAAAGTTTTCTTGTATAACGTTTGATTATCCTAAATTTGTTATTATTTTCTTTAATTGAATTCATTCGCTTTGAATCTATGTCAATAAACGTCTGAATGTAAAGAAAATATATTAGTAATGGGCGATCAAAGCGTAGGTACATTTTTGCGATACCTTGCTCTTGATTACCAGACTGAAGAAACTTAGTCTCATTCTCCATTGAAATGCACAAAATATGAAAGTGCGTTTATAATATTCCAGTAAGCAACGAGAATTTAAGCAAAAAATATTTTCAAAGCAAATCTAAAACTTAAACAATGATGATTCTAAGGTCTTCACCCCTTCTTACGTAACAGAAATAATTGGTTTCTGTTGGAACGCACATGAAAAATATAGATCAAAAAAGCTAGTGCACGATAGAATGAATGCATTTGGATAACTTTTCATTTTCATATTGAAAGCAGCAACGCATGGTAAAGACCAAGCTGAACAAAATTAAGTTCAAATAGAATCAGGATTTCTTCCCATAATAAACCAGTGTTGAAATTTCTCTCTTTGAACATACGAGAAGCCTGTCCATGTATGAATTATGCACATATTTGTGCTCCTCCTTTAGGCACAGAAACTGTGGATGCTTTGTTACCTGGAACCCTGAGGATGGTTTGTGTAAGCCATTGAAGGATGTTTTCAGACCATAGGATAGTATTTACAGACCCCAGGATGGTTCTACTGACAGCGACTGCCCTAGGATGTTTTTTTCTGCTGTGACTCACGTAAATACATCCTGTCTTGTCGGATTATCCCACTGAACATCACTGCCTGCGCTCTGTCAGCTCTTACAAGGCCGACCATCTTGATCATGGAATGCAGAAGTTGCCTTCACTCATGGCAGCTTAAAGTTTGGGTTTACGCTTATGCTTCCATGCGAGTATTGTGTGTACGTTGAGTATTGCAAGAACGCGTGCAATTTCTAAGCAGATAAATATCCTTTCAAAAGTGCAGCATACCTTGTATTGTAATCGTATTCATTAAAAACACGCTAAAAGTCGATGCCATGTACTGTGGATTTACGCTGTGCTGTGTGATATATCAGGAAAAAGTTGATTTAAATTTTAATTCTGCTGCTTAAAAACAGAGGACACTCAAGTTGACCAGCTACAGAACGTCAGTTGTTGTTTACATAAGAATGTTTGGCTTATAAACGCGTTATGAAATCTCAAAATTTTATTTTACGGAGAGCGTCTGCGCAGCAAAGCACTCTTAAATTAGATAAGAAAATCTCTGCTATATGCATATGACCAGGCTACCAATGGACAATTATTTACATTTGAGTGAACAATAACGCACACCACAAGTGTGTGTACAAACCATTATTCAGCCCGATAGTTCAGTCTCAAAACAACCAAACTTTTTGCACAATTCAAATAACTGCTTTATTAAAATTAACAGACATCGTTATGACGCACAGGTAATAAATTAAAGTGAACAATGTTTGCATGTTGAAGATCAACTGAGAGGCGCGAGCTTGAATTTCTCCACACAAGTTTTGCAGCACAGCACAGCGCTAGGAAAAAGTTTAGTGTGAACTTACTATACAAAATTCATGCATGTATGATGAATTTATGTATGATAAACTTATATATGATGAATACATGAATGATAAATTTATGTCCAGGATGCAACATCATAACTTACTTCTTTGAAAATGCTTTGCTTTGAAAAAGGAAGTTATGTTACCGCACCCTGTATGATAGATCCTCATTAGAACACCAAAACTGATGCTCAGATGTTGGTGATAAATGCACCGAGAAATGAAACAGCTAGAAAATTGCTAGAACTGTACTGGAAGCTAAGAATTCGAAGCGATATTAAAGTGTAATTTAGTTCCATAAAAAAATTAAAACCAAGTAACAATTACGTTTTCGAAAAAATAAATTTTCAAGACAGAAGTAAATATCTTGGCATCAAAACAAAGGTTATTCCAGCCCCCCAAAATTTTTTCTTCTTCATGTAATTGTGAGCTACGAAACTTCTTATTTTTGTTTGATTTAACAGGGCATAGTATGAGAAAGCGGGATGAATTGTGTGATGAAGGGTATGATAAAGTAATGACACTGATAGCATAGAAAGATAAATCATCAAAAAAATAGTAGGATACATAGGACGTGCGATGGGCATCTTCGTAATAAACTGCTCACCTGTCAGTTTAGCGTCAGGTCCGCGGCAGGAAAAGAGTACATGAGTACGAGTATGAGTGTACACCTGCAGCGACTTGTACTGCACACCTGTTCGTAAAGATTACTACAAGTGTTCCATTTCAAGGAATAGATATTACGGCTCTCCACAAGCCAAGCTTCTCTGTAATTCATTTTTTTTATGAAAGTATGAGACAACCTACATAATGTTGAATATTTTACAACATAAACCAGAGGGAATGATCAGCACTGTTCGGACGACAGCGAATCATCAATAATTGATGATTCACTGATCATTTCAATCTTTTTGCTTAATAATTATTAGTAAGCATAAAAATTGAAGTCACACCTCTCGTTCTACCGTAGAAGCATTCTTTGTCTTGAACACAACTAACCCAAGAGAGCTGTGCGGTTTGGACGGAACGCAAGAACAAAAATGATGTATTTTATTTAAACCAACCAAATTGAACTTATGAGGCAATGCTTACGTGCTGTTTGTACCAAATTTGTTTGTTTGTACCAAATGTTTGGACTTATTGCCCAATTCTATTTTGCACGATTTCCTCCAAGTTCAGGTTAAACGAAAGCAATGTCTGCTTTTCTCGAATAAAATTTTAGACTGTAAATAAGAGGATAGTTGTTTTTACCGTCTAGGAATGCTTCAATTACTAATTAGACTTCTGACATTCAGGGTAGACCTTGTCTTTCTGTAGGGCAGATGGTGTCAACAAACGAGAGAACCTCATCAGATTATCAGGTTAAATGTACAGGAGAATACTGAAGGAATAGGAAATTACCAACTTTACTGCAATGAATTGGCCATTTGAATGCTGTTGTAGTCCGAAAGCGACCATCTTTAGTCAACAGAAACAATACTCGTATCAACTTCATCACGATAATGCTCGTCCTCTCACTCCTTGACCATTGTAGATCTCGTAAACAACGCAGTTAGTAAACATTGCATCATCATCCATACTCGCTTGACATTACCCACTCTGATTATTATGCTTTGTTCAGTGGATTTCAGAGTTATAGAAACGTGATACAATCACATTTCGCCGAAAAAGCGAAGATGTACTAATATAGTATGAATAAGCCTCTTGTCAAATGGAACGAGGTTAGGAAGCAAAGTAAATCATGTCAATATGTGCACAAAATATTTTTATAGGCAACTGTGTTTTGATCTCTCTTGTAGAACCTAAAATCGGATACTAATTGTCTCGTAACCTGAGATGTAGCACATATCTTAATGATTAACATTCCATGACTAATGTAGTATAATATAATACAACTATTTTGAACATTAGTATTACCAAAATGTCGAATATGGAGTAGATGATCTGATTCGGATTATTTTTTAAATGCGAGACATGTCGAAGATCATACCAGAACATATTTCACTTTATTGGCGTTTGAAAAATTTTACTGAGAATCATAAAGGAAGTACTCGAAGTTTTCGAAATTTTAAAGAGAATCACTGGCACAGCTTCAATAAGACCATAAAATTTTTATGGCACAACGATCATTTCTTGAAATGTCATAAATTCGTTACGAAAATTGATCATTTTACGATACATCAAGGATTGTTTCTTGGGAATTTATTGCGTTTTAAGACTCATTCATTCGATGTAAACTCTTGCAATTACATTCTGGACGACGTAGTCGCATCAATAACGATGAGTCAATTCACTAAGCCCTAAGCTATGTTTCTACTTTCCAGTTATGATAGACAATCAATATTTCTATCGATTTTCATGTAACAATACATACAGTTAACGGGGCATACTTCTGCCTTTTCAATTAAATATTTCCCAGTAGAATCTCTGACTTACAGGGATAATAATCTTCCAGTTATGAAATATAGATGAGAACTAAAGACCCTTCATTCGCTGAATACAGAAAACCATTTACACACTCGTCTACATTTTACAAAGTCCACTTATCGGCCGTCAGACTTTTCATTCATTGTTTTGAGTGACTGTTGTGACATTGAGCTGAAGATGAACTTTGTTCTGTTCATGAAGTACACAGCGGCTGCAAACACACCTTCAGACGTACCTGTAGCAGCACCAGCAGCACGTACGCTGAAGCGAAGGTCGCTGGAAATCAGCCTCTTGTTGCACGTTTAGTTGTTCATACAACATACTGTTAAATTTTCGGTAAAAAATGTATAATTCATCCATTAATTCATGTATTCATTCATTAAATTATTCATATCTTAATTCATTCTGTCATGCAATCATTCATTTTCAATTCACTTGTTGATTTAATCATTTATTTATTAATTCTCTTGCACAAATTTAGTTCCTCATTTATTCAATTTTCCTTCATTACCATTTTTAATTATTACTCCACCGGCTGAGACTTTTGACACAAGAGATTCACAAACAAATGAACTTTTACAATAAACATGTATTAATATATCATCTAAAATTACTAACATATGATAATATAACTTGAAATACGAATTAGGTTATTCCCTCCAAGCAAAACTTCTGAAATAATTTTAGGTATTGTTCACGTTTATAATTTGATGAAAAATTATCTCGATAGGCATGAAGAAATCATGTTGTCAATTTAGCAGAACGATAACATCGCATTGGAGTCCCTTTAGTTTCTTCTGTTCTTTAAAGTGACAATATAAATAAATTACATGTTATTTTTTTGGTTGATCGCGCAGTCAAGATGGATTCGAGTTGCCAAGTACGTAAAATGCATGACAGGGTAAGAGATAACACCCACCCTGCAGTTACACACCTTGGCCTACAATAGTTTTTCTTCAAGGTCAATATCGCGGGCAGGCACGCAATAATCAACTCTATAGAATATATATCTTATGTGCTTAATTTCTCCTGTTATTACAATGGGAGTCTCCGTTCAATACTGGTAGTTAAATCCGTAGATTTTCAGGAATATAGATTCTTAACCGCTGGTGTTAAATCCCTAGACTTTCTGATTAGGTCTGAGAATCTGTTGCTTTAAGTTCTTCCTTCAAATGCATGATATTAAAACCCGTTTTTTTAACAGGCATACTCATCTGTAAATAATGAATCAATTCTGAGATAAATGACATCCTATAAAGTCGACATTTTGAGCAATGCTAATACTAAAAAGTTTTATGTAATTTATTCAGATACATCAGTCAACTGAGCGAATCTATGCAAAATAATGGAAGAGTAGCGACTGAAAGAGAGTCCGCTTTGAGGACAAGTCTAATCGGATGACAGTGACGCACATTCTCTTTTGAATGACATGCAACTGACATGCGCGTCGTATTATGGAACATCAATTATAAATTTTACAAGATAAAATGACACTTCACAGGACGATTTTATACGTACAAGCACGAACAATCAGGTTGGTGCAACAATTGTTGCCGATTTAGAAGAGAATAATTCAAAATTCTCTAAATAATATTGATATAACGTCTCTTGCTATTGGAGATTTATAATATCACGAGTAATTTAAACCTCTTTCTTTCAGACTATTAAAGAATCATCCATATTTTGCTGCATTATTTGCACCCATATTCAACCCAATTAAAGAAAATATCAGACATGC
>VCRD01000066.1:126705-197959 GCA_006783055.1 Trinorchestia longiramus | reverse complement strand
CTAGTCAGCATCACACAACTAGTCAGCGTCACACAACTAGTCAGCATCACACACCTAGTCAGCATCACACAACTAGTCAGCATCACAAAACTAGTCAGCATCACACAACTAGTCAGCGTCACACAATTAGTCAGCGCCACACAACTAGTCAGCGTCACACACCTAGTTAATATCACACACCAGTCCTAATTACCTCAGAAGGTCAGACAGCCAAAACACGAGGTAAGGCAACGCTGGTCATGTTGTACCTGAATGGAAATAAATAAGCCAGCATTTTTGTATCTACTCTGACACGAGTCACTGCTGTATCGCAGCGTCTAAACTGTTTACTTCACTTTCAGGAGCTAAGAAAAACAAAATTGAAACAGAAATGCTTTACATCAATATTTTGTGATCATAACCACGTTAGTGTAGCATGCTGAACTCTGATGCACGGCGGCTACTTCTTTCACATTTTCCTTTAAAAATATAGAAGCAGTCACTCAGTTGGGCATACTCCAGTGTTCCATGCTTTGCAACACTCTCACAAGATAAAAATGAACACATTGTATTTCATTAGCTGCATTAAGCCTAAAATTCGTTTTCTCTTTATTTTCTCGAAGTTTACTATCACAACATTGATGCAATTTTTAAACATCCACAATTCTGTTTTACTTGTATGAACAAAATACTTAACATAATCTTACTTGTAGTGATTAATCTGAGACCTTTTCTCGGTGCTCACTTCTGGTTTTCATCGTAGATAAAGTTGAGCATAAGCTCAACTTGAGTACAAACATGAAGTTCAGATTCTACAACGTGTTTATTGTCGGCATCTCATGCCCCAACTGAACGAAAACTCCCGTCAAGCTCCGGTCATTGTGTTACATCAGTTCAAAATTAAACAAGATTTCGACCGTCTTCAGACCCATCCATTAACTACAGGTTACATCTTTGTTTTATTCGTTCTATTTACGAGTATATCACAGCTAGCCCTCGAGCAAAATCATGTCGTGCACATTTCCTTGATGTCGTTTCTGCCCGTAGTATCAGGATGGGGGTGACGTTCGATGGGCAAGGCGGTGGCGAGTGTATCGAAGTCCAATATTTGGAGAATTTCTCAGGCCCTAACGGAAGCTATAGAAAATCATATAAGCTACTTAAATAGCGAGTTGTGACATTCTTCTAGCCAAAAGAATGGCGGTGAATACATGAATGTGAGCTATACGCTTTTAACTAAGAAAATTAGTATAAGTTGCGAATAACAACAATGGAATGTCATAAAGAATATAAAAATTCTAAGAAAACTCAACTCTAAACTACGACATTTTTAACTAGAGATGTCGATTACGGTCACGGTATACCGAACCCAAGGATAAAAGCTCATCGTTCATCCTGCCAAAAGTAGGGCTAAGATGCGTGCACACTTTAAAATGAGAACAACACAGCAGCATAAATGTATGTACACTTTAACATGAAAACATGTAGACTAGAATAAGGCAATAGAAACGAGCCGTTTGGCTCATTCTTGGATTGATACCCAAGTCCTATGCCGTGATACCCAAGTCCTATGCCGTGATACCCAAGTCCTATGCCGTGATACCCAAGTCCTATGCCGTGATACCCAAGTCCTATGCCGTGATACCCAAGTCCATATACACAAATCTGTGCACGCACGAGAAGAAAGAAATCGATTAGACTCACCAGAATGTTGTTTTCAGTACAAAAATTATGATAATTTTATAATTTTTCCTTCTCACTCACTCGTTAAAAGTTCACTATACGCTAAAATTCCTAAAATGTTGATAATTCGAGGGAATTAAAAGTTCTAAAATAAGAAAATTCGACCTTTTTTAATATTTTGACACCTAATGAAGCCTTATATTTTATTTTAAAACAGTACAAGAAAAGGAGGCAAAAAATAATTTCTCGAATGTTTTTTGGAATATTATTACTGGAATGTTTTTCTAACTCCACCAACCGTTTCCGACTATTTAGGGTGTGTGCGAACCATGCTACAATGAGTGAACGTTATTCGGTCTGCAAATCGATCGTGATCAGAAATAAATTTACAATTTCGTACTTTACCAGAGAATCTCCCTCGCGTTGCCCTGGGCGTTTTACACGTATAAACATTTCTACTCAACTTTTCCTACAACGTTTACTTAGATAATTTCCTAATTCTGTGAAATTACCGTCCTCTGGGATCCAAGAATTGGTTAAGAGCACGATACAGAAGTGACGTGACGAGGTAATCAGCCCCACAAAATAGGATTGACATCAATCATTTGATAATGACAGTATATCGGAGTATTGGACATGCTGGGCCTTTCAGTGTGACCTAAAATGCACCAGCCGCAGCAAGCGATGGAATGAGCGCCCTAGCGTTCTCAGGTGAATTGGCTCATAAATGACAGATTCCATCACTGTGGATGTCAGTGAGTGACTGTATCTCAGTTGAGATACAGAAGTAGGTACATTTTTGAATTAGGTTATTCTGAAAAGATCTAAGGCAAGGCGAGAAAATTTATTTCTAGCTGTGAAATAAGGCGGTATGTTAATATGTAGTGAGAACAATACGTATACACCCACCCATGTAAGTGAGCAGAACAATACGTGTACACTCACACATGTAGGTGAGGAGATCAATACGTGTTCACGCACACCACATGTAAGTGAGCAGAACAATACATGTACACGCACACATGTAGATAAGAACAATACATGTACACACACTTCACATGTAGATGAGGAGGCCAATATGTGTATATGCACACCACATGAAGATCAGCAGAAGAATACCAACACTAAAGCTCCCTCGTTGGAAATTTCTCTCACTATGCAAGTGCACCATACAAATTCTAGCATAAATAACAAGTTCTTTCCACGTAATGCTTGGCGTCACTCAAATTAGTAAATGAAGAAAACTAGTAGTTGATGGATACAATAGTCGACGTTATCCTCTAATATTTAGCCTAGCATGAATAGGTGAAAAAATGAAGGTAGTGTCTACGGATTAACGTCAGTTCACATTTGTGATCAGTTAAAATTGGAAACATCAGCACGCTTTAGTCATCTTGCTGTAAAACAATCACAAGATACAAGACAATTTGTATGAGCTGCAACTTAAAGCTACTGCTTAAGAATAGCAAAATTCTGCGTCCATATTTTTTTATTCGTCAAAAAAGGTTCGTGTTTCCCTGTAGAAATGAAGCTCGCCAGGCTATAATTTGCTGTCTTTGTTCAGCAACGCGTTGTAGCTCGTGTCTATCACTGAAACCTAACATTATATTCCAATTATAACATCACATGCAGAATCGTAAAGCGCTTTCAGAGTACCACAAAAAAATGAGCCGCTTAATACTTTCTCTTTAGTGGGAATGAAACAATTCCTGGAAGGGTGAGCGCAGTCCTGTGCAAACCATACATGTCTATCAGGAGAATTTCTTTTCTTCAGATTTAATCACGCGCTCTGAACATTAGGTTTGATGAGGAGCTCATCTCGCTAGAGAATCGCTCTTTGGATTTATGGTTATAATTGCAATTCACCCAACGACCTCGTGGCACGCAGCGAGGCTCTTGTTTTGAGCTTTCAACGTTCATTTCGTGAGCGCACCGCACCATGATGGCAGCCAAATATTCATTCAATGGTGGGAACAAAGCCACGTTTACCTACATTATGTCCAGTGATGGGACAAAATCGCGAACGTAATAAGGGGTGACACTTCGGCATGAATCTCTCCTAAAATTCACATCAGGAAGAGTCATCGTGCAATTGTACAGGCCGCGTTGTGCTGGAAAATTCTTGATCTGCTTGTTATCGGACAAAATTTGTTTCTCATTTTTGCCCGCCCTGCGAGCTTCAAAGTGAATTGCTTGAACAATATTTCGATCAGATTTGTTTAGACATTCAAGACCAACAGGAATTCAAGAATTTCCCAATTTTTCATTCAAGGTTAAAAGGATTAGATCAAGCAGCGAAGATGAAAATATAACTGTACGAAGCGAACAGTCGTCTCTCCGAACATTTGACTGACTAGACTTGGATTAATGCGTGTGGGTTGAAAAAAAAATTACAGCAAGCAACGGAACGCCATCATGTCTTTCTCCAGTCTTCAGTCAATTCTGTTCAATGAATTACAAGCCGTCGCTTAAGGAAAAAAGGCAAATCAAGTGGGACACTTAGTTAATGTTTAATATTAATTATCACTTAACTTGTATGAACGAAGGAAGGAGAGAAGTACAGAGATAAATAAGCAAAGTACAAAGATGAAGTGATATATCGAGTCAACTTTGAATATGAATTGACAGTTCACCTGAAGTCCATTCTTTATAGCCCTCCAGGTGCACGGTTCCGTCTCATGGATAAGGGATGTTTATGAAATTGAAATACGATTTTTATAGGTCCAAAGTATCTGTACTTCACAAATAATCTTACGACGCTTACACATCAAGCAAGTTAATGCAACCCAAATTAACAAATTTGTCCCGATTTGTTGGAATGGATTAATAACGTAACCTCTAAGTCATCCTGTCATACCTGAACCTCTACGTCGCCCTTTCATAACTGAACCTCTATGTCTCCCTGTCACACCTGAAACTCCATGTAGGCCATTAGTACCCGTCACTATGTGCAGATTCTGAATGATTATGTTCATCCCTCAAAGAATTTTTATTTCATGATGGCACTGGTACGTTGCTGGACGACAACGCTCGCGTCCACCGGACTAACATCGTCCAAATGATTCTATCTGAGCCTGAGGGATCATTCCAGCACATTCAGTGACAACCTCAGTTTCCAGATATAAGCTCCATTGAGAATTTATGGGGTGTGCTTATGAAGGACTTGCTTGCCTCTTGGTCAGCCATACTACGGGGGATCAAAAAGTTCGCAGAATTTTTCTGAAAATGATCTATTTACTAAAAACTATGATTTATCATAAATTCATTTTTCAACACACTTGCTATCTCCGGTGATGATTTTGGAGAAGAAATGTTCTCCATCATCTTCAATTTCGTTCAATATCGTCAAGAACAGATCACTTCAAAAAATCAGGTGATCAGGGCGCAACGCTTTTGGAATTCATTGCACTGAAAGCTTACTTAGGGCCAAATTATTGTGAAGAATAGAATTGCCAACCCATATAAAATATCGAGGGACATAGCTCGCTAATTAACTGATATTTTTCTATCTCCTTCAATGTATTTTTGAGCAGCCTCAATGTTTTGTTAATTTTTTGATGTTCCTGGTGTTTCACTGCGATAGAATAGAATAGAATGAGGCTATAGGAACGAACCTTCTGGCCCATTCTTGGGTCGGATAATTACTTCGATAATTATTCGGTTTTTTACCCAAGTCCCATGCCGTATTTCTAGCCGCGTCAACCATGTCGGCAGCAGGATTCGAACCCGGGTCTTTCCGCTCGCAAGCAGATTCGCTCACCAGTCGACCAAGCTGGTGGTAGTCGACCAAGCTGGTGATAGTCGACCAAGCTGGTCGATAGTCATCTCTCTCTTCTTTGAATCAGTAAATCTATTTATGAATTGTAATTTGCTTTGGTACAGTAGTACTGCGAACTTTTTCTAAAGCATCCATGATCTGCTTCCCTTTCCATCTGAGTTTTATTTATTTTTAAAAATTCTTGGAATTGGTGAATCTATTAGTGAATTGTAATTTGCTTTGGTGCAGTAGTACCGCTAACTTTTTCTAAAGCCTCCATGATTTGCATCCCTTTCCATTCGAGTTTTAGCAGAAATTTGAAGTTCGATCCTATCTCAAAATAACTATTTTCTATGACTCCAAAAGGAACTTCTTTTACGAAGGGTCTGTTCTGTATAATAGTCAGCGCATAACTAATTGCAAGCAGCTCGAAGCAAGCTAAACACTCAGTGACATGTTCTGACGCGTTTAACTTTATACAAACCTGAGTTTTTGATTACTACAATAAAATTCCGCGAACTCTTTGATCCCCTCTCGAAGACTCGTACATCATTATTGAACGATTTGAGCCTAAAGCTATTGAAATTGTGACCAAAATTAAAGCTATAGAAGTTGAAAACGCTTATAAAGTCAATGTCAGATCAAATAGAAGTTGTAATTCAATCAAAATGATGTCCGATAGTTTATTAATACATTATTACACTGAAAAACGTCTTTCGGTTTGGCAGTGAACTTCTAAATTCTGACAAGAAATTTTCTAATGGAGAGTCTAGGCCTGATTGCATCTCCACATTACTGAAGGAAATTTTACGAGCGTAGAAAAATCTTAAACAATTGCAACACTGCACATCAATTAGGCGGATCATTACGAGAGTTTTGGTTGAATATTTGGAGACCTCAGCACTGCTAACATGTGATGGCAAATTCAAACACCTTTACCTCTTCATAAGCGCTGCCATTAATTTCTCACCCAAAACTGAACACTGTTGTGGAAAACAGCAAGTTACCTCACACAATAGAAACGCGTATATGAACGAGAAAACGAGTAGTCATAATGAACTCTGCTATTCCACAGCTCGGTCCAAGCATGCCGCCAAGAACTCGGAATTCAGTTTCCCTGCCGCAAATTCGCAGACCTAAATGTGTTTCCGAGCCTTTGAAGCTGTTCCCAGGTAAGACGAAGGTCGTGAGCCAAAGATCCTCTTCTAAAGATATAGCCTAGGTCAAAGACAGCTAGGCTAAAGATATTGTCTGGATCAGAGACTGCTAAAAAGATATTTGGTGGGTTAAAGACAGCCTGGTTAAAAATACTGTAAACCAAAAACTGCCAAAGCTAAAGATATTGTCTGGGTTAAAAACTGCCAAGCCGAAAATGTAGTCGGAACCAAAGACTGCTAAGGCCAAAGACTGTTTGAGGCAAAGATTAATGATTGTCAGAGCAAATACGAAATTGGACATCGCAGATACTGCGCATGACATGAGAAATGTATCACACCATGCAATATTCATTACCCACTGATGCAAAGAGCCGCATTCTTGAGCTCAAAAAGGAAGAAAATTGCAGCATGGCAAATCATTATTGAAGTCTGTTAGAAGCGCGGTTGATAGAAATTTTTTGATATCAATTGTTCGAATCGTAATTCTGCGGCTGCTCCATGAAACGTTTTAAAATCAGGATTAAATCAGTGGGTCAGTGGGTTAGAATTGTGTACTTAAAGATCCATAGCAACATTTCTAAGTGTTTAGCCCGCTGGCGAGCATGAACGCTTGCAATGCAGCAGCAAACACAGTGCTGCTGGAATGCTGATGAAATGCCGAGGTAATGGCCTTCGTAAATTTCTTAGGCAACTTCACTTCGCTACAAAGCCTCTAAAAAGTACATGGTAAAGGTGCGTTCCAAGAGCACCTCCATATCTCACCTTTTTTTGTCTACTTCGCAGGTCAAATGGAAAAAACAGTGATGTGGTGACGGTGAGGGAAAACCTTGCATTTTTGAGTTTGACGTGATTATAGACCAGCGAGCGTGGGGGCAGAGGAAATCAAATTGAGGTTCCTCAGAGTCCATGTTTAAAAGGACGAGAGGCCTGGTAAACTTAGTGGCAACACTAAACCGGCAATGACTACGCAGTGTGTCTTACAAGTTACGATTCGACCATGTGTATTCTTTATCCCTTTTTAGTAAATGTATACATATACGAAATAGAGAAGATGTCAAACAGATGTCAATAGAAAAGGACGAATCTTTCTTAAATACAATCACAAATATGTTTTCGTAGAAAAACTGCCCAACTCTGTTAAACAAGTACGAGAGAAATCCTTATAAAATTAAGGCATTTCTTCGAAGTATAAACAGAAAAACAATGCAATTTAATGACTACATACATCATAAACCGATATAATGAACGATAATTAGAGTCAATATAGATGGGCATGTAAATCATGAGTACAAATTATTCCTCAAATAAAAATAAATACTCAAACGTCTTTAATGTGAGAAGCCTCTGTAGTTATCACATCCCCTGTCAAAAAAATACGTGAACCAAATTGATGACTAAAGCTTCTTTCAGCCACATATTCTACAACGAATATTTTTACATGAAGTTCAAAACTCTAATGCAATATTTGCCCAGGTTTGTTGCCTTCGCTAACAGTCAACAACCGCAAGGTTGCTCCAACCCAGACGCTTTAGTGAGCCACAAAGTGAACACAACAGCAGCACGTGAACTTTTTTTACATCGAATTAAAACGCGTGTGTTAAATTCATATCAGTATAAATCACAAGTGCAGCCAATAGATTAACTGAGGGCAAAATAATTACTTATATTGTGCGGAAGACTTACAAAAGGAGAGAACTGAACTAAAATTGTGTACTTTGTAGATTGTAATTGTCTGTTAAAATAAATGTTACTCAATAAACATTGCACGCTAACTGTAGGCAATAAACTTTACCACACACCCTGACTTTGCACGGCCTGTTAAGTAATGCAGACAGTGAAGCAAGTTCATCAGTTGAATGATTTTAGTTTATGAATGAAAATTTAATCGAATGGGATTAGGTTTTATTTAATTGTAATCAAGTATAAAATTTAAAAAAAACAGTGCCACGGGAACATTCGGTGAGATTCAGCAAGAAGAAAACGGATTCATGAGCGTCACGGAGACCTGGAGCTGGCGCCTATGACACTATACAACTATCCATACTTTTACATACTACGATACTACTTTCGTAAGCTTTTACATATTAGGATACTACTCTCATAACTCTTCGATACTTCGATACTACTACCGTAAACTCTTAGAGACTAGGATACTTCTTTTGTAAACTTCTGTATGTTAAAATATTACTTTATTACATATGCTTTCAAAGATAGGATATTACTTTCACAAACATTTTAGTATTCCTACAATACTTTTGTGCTTTCTGAATTCACAAAGACCATGAAGATAACAATGTCTATAAACTCACTTTACAATTTTCACATTCGTTACTAAAGAAATTGAAGAGATTTTTCAGATGGATTTGTTTCATTGTAACTAATGATTATTAAAGTTTATAATCACATTGTATTAGTGTGATTTAGGAATCCTGCGAATGAAAAAGGCAGAACCATTGCTGGATTAATAGTACTCAATCACTGGTTCATTGGTTATTCGACTAGTGCCATCGAATCATTGGTCAATTTAATTCATTAAATAAGGAAGAAAAACTTCAATATCTAATTCTTATTGAACGATTATTTTTACATCTATATCTTTTGAATTGCTCGTGTAATAAATTTCTTCAATCATAGAGAAACTTTATGGACACCCTGCATATTTTTCTGAAGTATATTTCGTTCTCAGGAGCGCCTACGCCAAGACCGCATGTTGCCAGTTGCAGGCACGGTCGCATGTTGCCAGTTGCAGGCACGGTCACATGTTGCCAGTTGCAGGTAGGGTCGCATGTTGCCAGTTGCAGGCACGGTCACATGTTGCCAGTTGCAGGTACGGTCGCATGTTGCCAGTTGCAGGTACGGTCACACAGTCAGCAGTAGAAAGTGATACAGTCTCGACGCTGGAACAGCACGCGTTCTACGAATATGTATACAACGCATACTCGCATACAACGCATACTCGCATACAGCGCATACTCGCATACAGCGCACACTCGCATACAGCGCATACTCGCATACAGCGCATACTCGCATACAGCGCATACTCGCATACAGCGCACACTCGCATACAGCGCATACTCGCATACAGCGCATACTCGCATACAGCGCACACTCGCATACAGCGCATACTCGCATACAGCGCATACTCGCATACAGCGCATATATGCAGCGCATACAGGGAGAGCAATGAGAGCGCAATGCTGCTGGGATATTGATTGCTCGGCGCTTTGTGTGCGCTGGAATTGTCGGCCGGACGAGCGCTTCCAGATGATGCGGACGCATGAAAGGCTGATGTTCGTTGATGTTTGTTTTATGGAAATACCCTCGCTTGCAAGTTGCACTGCCTCGACGGCAGTGCTTCTTTTACCGAGTATTAATAACGATATAAATAACTGAATACTTTGTCATTTTACCACATGTAAATAGCTGCATCATTTATCATTTTTCCAGATCTAACTAGGTGTATCCTTTGTCATTTTCCCAGATGTAAATAGGTGTAAAATTTGTCATTTCTCAGATGTAAATAGGTGTATACTTTGTAATTTTTCCAGATATAAGTAGCTGTATTCTTTCTCATTTTCCTTGACGTCACACGTGAGGCAGGAACAGTGTTATAAAGTTCAGTATTATTGACACCATTGCGTTGCTTTTTTACTCAGTGTAATTTTCTGATATTAATTGATGTTTTTGGCCTCATCTATCTCGATGGTGAGAAATGTCATCTTAGAAGGAAACAGAACTTCCTAAAACCTGGAAACTTAATCACGTCTCAAAACAGTAGAGCTTGAAAAAATATCCCGTGTCTTAGTTAAGGACATAAGATCAACATGCATTAATTCTGGGCCTCCTGTACTGCTAACACGCACGCACTGCCTAGGAAGACAAATCCTAATAAACTATAGAGTTATAATTGAATAATATGGCAAGAAATTGATTCACCAATAAATATTTTATTATTAAACTATATTTTTAAAAAGGTTGTCCATACATCCAATTACAATTGTAATTGGTTGATAATTGATTCGTTAATGAATAAGCTACCCACAGGTTAGTGGTCGTAGACTGATTCACTTTGGGGTTCTGACTGTCCCTTGCTTACTGACGTGGCACACACAAACTCCGTGTAACCTTAACTCTAACTTTATCTATAAGTTCAACCATAACTTTGAATATAATTATGACTTTAACTGTATTCATAAATTTACCCATAAATTTAATTATGACTTCAACTTTAACTATAACTTTACCAATAACTTTCAATATAACTTTAACAGTACGTTTAACTATAACTTAAGTGCAATTTTAACGTTAGCCATAACTTTAACTTGCCGCCATGACAGTTCAGTTGTGGTCCACTGAAAAAAAATATACTCCAACTGAACCACAATGACTGCATATTTCATTAAATTATTTGAATACTTTGCTGAAATTCAATTTAGATTGACTCGCCAAAGAAGACCTTCAAAATAATTAATTCTTTTGGTCAGGGCTTCCAACATAAATAGATGGTTTTTACAATGAATTACACGGGGAAAAGACCTATAGCACCTAAAGCTCTCTGAAAACGATATTTTAATTTATAATTAATTTTGGACGCTTTTATTACAGCAATTTAGAGTGTGCAACCACTCTGATTTTATCTCGTGATATCAAAGTTATTTAGGAGCGGAAAAACATTATTCAGGATCCACGTAATAAAAAAGTTTTGGGAGCCATGACACTGTTGTCAACGTTGCTGAAGAATTTCATCAGCCTCCAATCCAAAAATAAGTCACTAAGAATTTATCTTGCCTTATTCCTTAAGTAGTTCCTTCAGACTAAAGCCTTCGCAATTCTTTCCGCACGAAACAACTTCTCGTCAGTCCTCCAATTCGCTGCATCTCGTCTTCAAGAATTAATTTTTTTTCGTAACTTCGAGCATGCAAGGAGCCTCAAATAAAAGGGCAAGGAACGCATGATATACTGGGAACCTCGTAATGATGTCTCTAGCTTTGAAGTCTGTTCTATAATGTATTACAAGTTACTGAAAGTAAACGAATATAGTTCCCATAGAGAGAAAGTCGTCATAGATATTGAACACAAATTAATCTTTTGAACTCAAGTTTCAATCTCGTTTCATTTTGAAAAAACAGTTTCGTTTAAGCGTAAGCTTAATTTCTGCGATGTTTGATTTCAATAGCGATGCATTTAACTGCAGACCACAAAGTGATACATGCATTAATATTGTGGTCACAAAGCAAGCTTCGTAAATAATTATTGTTTTCAGAAAAAATCACGATCTTGAATATAAATATACATTGAGCAATAAATACAAAATTACTTCCTCGAAAAACTTATGCTTAGGCTAGTAACAAATTATTCACAGATTCAACTGATGAAAGAAACCTTACAAAGAGTATTTCTCAATCAAAACAAAATTGATTTGTGGAAGCAAATCTTCTAAATACAAATTTCTAAAAATTGTAAGCACAAATAGTACGTTCAACATGTATAAATTGGCATACAGCAAAGGATAAATTTTAATATGTATACAATTGGTGTTTTTCAATTATCGCTCATTAATGAACAATAATGGAACCGGAGTTTGTGCTCATTAAAGCGACAAAATACCCTAACCGCATGAGATGAGCAGTAAAGCAGATTGGGAACTTTTTCATTTGTCAGCCAATGAAATACACTTCAAAGCGATCGGACCAGCAAACGCCCCCTGCAATTTCAAGATCACTTGTCGTTTCGAGAGCAAATTTACCCGAATGCATTACGGATGGAGTCCCAACAACAGAGAACCCATCGAAAACCGCAGACTCCATTACGCAGAGCTATTCCAGCACTCCAGAACAAATCTTTGCAATCGATGCCAATACTCGGGAGACATCGATAAATTTGAGACTGTCCGTCTGTTCCCACACGGATGAAAGTTTCTGTCTTTGACAGGTGAAATCGCCTTCCTCTGACAAATAAAATTGTCTTTCTCTGACATCTAAGCCCATCTTCCACTTGTAGGTAAAACTGTGTTCTTCGCATGTGAAACTATATTTCTCTGACAAGTAAAATTATCTTTCTCTGGCAAGTGTCACTATTATCTCCGTCAAATGAAACGATCTTTCTTTGACTTGACTACTAAAACCGTCCTCTGACCATCAAAACAATTATCCTCTGCTACAGGAAGCTGTCTATCCCTGGTTCGTGAGAGGTTCTCGAAGATACCTCAAATGCTCAACTACGCACCAGCGAAAATTTAGTAAAATCAGAATGCAGCTAATGAGATAAACAAGTTTATTGAAAACTTTCACCTGACCTAACAAGAAGTCTTTAAGGAAATTTCTCGATGCTTATGAAATTTTAGGTAAATTTATTACTCCTTTTCAAAAATTTTATCACGAATTAAACAAAACTTGATACCTAGAATTACAAGGCGGAATCAAAGACTTGAAAAACAGTTTTGAAAAGCACGTCCAGCTTTAGGCCTCCAAACACAAGCAAGAAATCCATCAACATCCATAAATTTTGACAAGCAACCACAATTATAAAATGTTCCTGCTTTTTTCAGCCCCTTCATAGCAAATCCGTGGTTGTGTCTGAAGCCCAGTACACATGATATACTGAAGTTTTATTCAGGCATCTAAGAAAATAAGAACCTAACGCTATATTGAAGCAATGAAATGATGCTTATCAATTTTCTCAACTTTCAATAGATATTATTCACGCAGTGAAATAAAATACAGGGGCAGGATCTTCTCAGAATAAGTATTTTCAAACTGACTAGTTACAGACGGATTGGTGACAGACAGATTGGTGCCGAGACGACGTTCGGAGTTCTGTCTCCTTGATAAATGTACATCATGCATGTCTCATATCCTATCGATCTCCATGCTGAGCTAAGTCTCAGCAATATTCAAATAAACTTTGAAACCAACTAGAAAATTTTCAGTACAATCTTCAGGCAATTTTACGATTAGCAAGTTGTCGATCTGTGCCTCGTAGCTTGGGTTCACTCTCATTAAATTGTGCAACATTGCGCCTAGAGTACGCCTCACGAGCCAGAGTTTGGTGAGCAGCTCACTTACAACAACGTTTATGAGTCACAGAACAGCAGTTCAAGCACACATTGTCCAACGTGAAAATTATCTAGAAAGCTATGTAGAAAATAATATGTTCTACCGGAGCATGTCAAGATGCAACTTCACCAATCCGTATCGTACAGATCATGCAGTAAGTCCGTCACAAAATCAGTGATTCTAGCTCCAATGGTTATTGTAATAACATACGCTTGTTTTTTGCTAGACGGATATTGTAGATAAACTACCTATCAGATGAGGGTTCTTTCGTACTTATCTTGGGTTAAGACGGACAGAGAACCAACACCGGTATGAAACCCAAAAGATTTTAATTTTTTACCCCCTCATATTTCTAATTTTCAATTTTGCCAGTCAGATGCTTGTCTGTTCTGTAAATCGTTATGCATGCAAATAGGAAAAAAGGTCTATAAATTAAAAATTGCTTCGCTTTTTTTTCAGAAAACTCGGAATACTTTTATTTTAAATTTTGCAATACGGAAGCATCTGATTCAGAGGCTGCTAAATGAACATTTTATGTGAAGTTACCTTACTACTTAAATAGAAGTCGGCGTCAAATTTATGAATTTACCAATATAAATATAATACAAGTGGGCCTAGCACCTTTGCAACCAATTATTTTCATTCAATTCGTAATAAAACCAAGACATCTTGTAGGTAGAATATTCTTAAAGATCATAAAGATCTGCGAGATGGAATTAAAATAGACTGATTCTCCCAAGAGGCACGTTGTCTACTGAAATGAAAGCCCAAATCGCAAAGCTAAGACTAACTGTATTAATGTCAGCGAATGATATTCCATTCATCGCAGTAATTACAATTTTCATTTATTTTATGATCAGTCTCATAGAATTCCCTTAATTATGCATTAAATTACTAAAAAATAGATTATCTTTTCTCTCAAGACACCTCCGTCTGCTGAATGTATGATTCAGAATATAAAATTTCTCACAATAATAAAGTAGCTAGACACAATTCCTCCATAACGGACAGGTGGCCGCTAAACTACTGGTCACAGTGAAGCAACTTAGCAACTTAGCTTAGCACCATAGATCTGGACCATAGATCCTGTTGTTTTAGCAACTCAGTTCAGTAACTTTCGCTGGTTAACTTGCATCACGTTCTGTTCTGCTTGAGGAAGTAATTTCGTAGTTTCCTCTTCCTTAAGAGTAATGCTCGACAAAGTAGATTTGATACGAGATCATAACATTTGTAACTTTGTACGATCTCTAGCACATTTTTCTACAATATCTACAACATATATCTCTCTCAACGCTTCTGTCACTCCAACCATACCTCAGTTTATCTCTGGTTTCAACAGTTAGCATATTAAAATTGCCGACACACACTGGAACAAATCTTTTTTTTAAATTCAAACGTCTGTTACATTTAATGACAACATGGAGTCAGTCTGCGATAAACATTACGAATATTTAGACGATAAAATATTTATGACTGTGTCTGACAACTTGATTCTCCGAACAGACAGGCTTGCTGGGGACCTTGTCAAGTGGCCCCAACATTCAGAGCAGATGAAGGTCTCACACATTTTTGCTGAATTTGTAAGAGTCTCAAATGTGCTTTGAAGTAATCAACATCAGTTGACCCATATGAGGAACTCGCCAGTGCAGAATGTTGTGTACGTAAGAAATAATTATGAGCCTGAATTCATAATCCGCTCAGTATTAAAAAGGCTGAAGAAAATAGTCCATATTTCTTCATTCCCAAGGTTTTTCCTGTTCGTTAAGCTTACTCATACACATGACTTAGGTTCGCATTTATCAGACACTAAGTGAAGAATACGAGAAAACTGAGTATTGAACTCAACACTAGTACTAGTTATAAACTATCGGTTTGTGAGTTACAACTTCATTTCATATAATTTTGTATTCATTTTAACATTTCTACTCGGTTCACTTGTACCGAGTCATGAACGCTGGTGTGTACACGCGTTACGAGCGTCATGAACGCTGGTGTGTACACGCGTTACGAGCGTCATGAACGCTGGTGTGTACACGCGTTACGAGCGTCATGAACGCTGGTGTGTACACGCGTTACGAGCGTCATGAACGCTGGTGTGTACACGCGTTACGAGCGTTTTCAACCCCGAAAGAGGAGGTTTTTGTGACCCTCACAACCCACTATTCTTCCTTGTCACCCTCACAACCCACTATTCTTCCTTGTCACCCTCACAACCCACTATTCTTCCTTGTCACCTTCACAACCCACTAATTCAGCTCTGAGAGTCCCTGCTAACCACGCGGCATGACAAGTAAATAAAAGTTCACAAAGAGATGAACCATTCGAATTCGAACCATTCAAAGCTTTCATTTATCTCATCATACAAACTTCCTTGATCACAATTTCAATGTTCTGCTTTTCTGTTGAAGATTTGCATGATAGAACAATGTTAGCCCACATAGTTTATATTTCTGGTCCATACTTCAATGTCTGTGAGTTTATAAGCCTTTACTTGTATGAAGGCTAAACTCGTTATTTTATCGATCGCAATTTAAAAGAAACACATTTTTACTGCCATAATTCAGTTTCCGGGCTTATTTTCTTGTAAACAAAGAATTCTAATTTTTGCAATCAAATTTGTTTTATTTAACCTCGTTTTTAATATTGGTTCTCGTAAAGGAATAGTCGAAGACCAATGACATGATTTCGAAGTGGATTGTTCAAGTGAAAAATCCCTTTCAAATTCTATCTACAATGAAACAATGAAGAAACATCTAATTCAATCAGGTTCTTAAAGAAAAAACTGTTCTGTATAATTGTGAGCAACGTAAGTCAGTGTAATTTGTGTACATCATTTTTAAATGCGTAGTGGAAGAGTTGAATATGTTCGTATATTACTTCACTGCAAAAAAACAACTACTTCATAGAATGTAAACGACATTATAATGACAACAATATTATGAACATAAATTGCCATGAAAATTCAGCTGTTCATAAAAATAAGATTTATCAAAAATTTCCTTGTCTTTCGTATTCGAAAAAAATATGGTGCTAATGTTCCTGTAACGGTGAAGAAAAACTGGTTTTAAATGAAGGTATCAATGAACATAAAATGCATGTAAACTGTTCCTCACATAATTTTTCTTTTCCCTCTCCACTCTACGTGCCCAGGCTTCCCCATGCTATCAGTGACTTCAGCACTTCCGGCACGCAGAAATAAAAAACACCGGATAAAAATGTATTGCCAATAAAACACACATAGTTGCGGCAGTGGTGCATGACACGCACGTTGCAATCCGCACGAAGAAAGAAGGCACTTGACAAGGTTGTTGTGGTTTCGAAGGGTTTCTTTCGACTCGGAAACCGATAGAATGGTTGAAGCTTGACTCAAATTATAAAAAATACTAAGTAGTTCAATCAAGGTGGAATTTCACTATAAAAACGTTTGGGGGGCAGAAAACCGGCTACAAGCTCGTCAAGTCCTACCAATTTGAAGACGAGTAAATTCAATGCTTTTGTATGCATATAGTTAACAGTGACACGTTGTCATCGTAGCACCATAAAATTCAATAACCTTAAAGCCTGTTATATTTCCCTTTTATGCAGTACAGAGCTTTTTGCTTACATTGGTGCTTGACGTTTTCGTGACACATTATCTCATGAGCGATGCTCAATTAACTGGGGCTCTTATTCTGTGCACAATATAAACAAGCAAGACTCAGTTTATGGGAACTCGCAGAAGCTCATTCTAGTAAGAAAACAGTATCATAAGAAATTGTTAGACATGAAATGGAGGTTGTTTAAAACTATTGTCAGGCTTCGGTGAAATTTTTTTGTTTTGCGATTTGATTTATCTCTTCTCAGATATTTTCAGTATTTTTTGCTGCCTACATCTGAAAAAATAGTGAGGACGGAGCCCCGTAACTCGATTTATTCCTATTGCAGCACCACAACAAGAAAACGAACATTTTTGGAAGTTCACCGACAACCAAATTATTTCCGTATTTTTCCCTTCTTGTTGACGAAGAATCCCGTTTCAGTTCGTATCCACTATCTACGGAGAGATCCATGTTCCTTAGATATTGAAGACGCAAAGAAAGTCACATTTTAAAAATATACTCCTCCTTTTTTCATGAAAACATAAAGTATTACAACGATAGAATGTAGGTAAGAATTCTAGAATAATAACGAGAAGTGAAATAAATGTATATATTGCGAAATTTTGCTACGTTGGGGAAATGTACCCAAGGTTCGTTAGAGAATTTTAATTTATCAGTTGCCATTAAAACAATACTCAATGCCGCAATATGATGTAAATATTAAATTATTGAATACCATTAACAAACTTTTTGTTTCAATTATCTGAGCAAATCATTTTGTTCTATGTTATTCAAGAACTTTTCACTTGCACAAATCGGCATCGAAAAAAAAATTGCAGTGCGTGTTCGAGTGTTTTTTTTTCAACCTTTTCTAAAGGGGCGATTCAAGAAGAAATCTTCTCAGCTTCGCGCACGACATTCCTACGAATTTTCTTATTCTCGCCGTGCTGACTGCGCTGTTCTGGTGAATGTCAACGAAGGGACCAAACTGCTTTGCCCTCACCAACACAGCACGCAAGACACGTTCCAATGTACCTTCTTTCGTATCGCGCCTGGGTTGCGTCTTCTGTTTTTAACGCTTTTGCTGGAGTGGCCTGGGCAGGCTTGAGAGAAATGACTCTGACGAACTTTGCTTTTGTGAGAGTGAGATAAAATTGTAAACTTTTTCTGGGGTGCGAAATCAGGAGTTTTAGTATGAAGGAAACCGAGAGACGCAAACCAATGAACTGCTGAAGGAAGTCAGAACGAAAATATAAAAAATGTTCAACGAGCTTAGGTGTTTTAAAAAGAACTACCATCTAACCAATAATAAAAAAGTAACCATTTTCACAATTAGAAACCTATCGTCTGTCCAATTATAGCGAACTGAAAACGAATAAAAAGTAATGTGAGTGAACTTCATAATTAGGAAAAATACACAGAAGCGTTGTGAATGGGGTATATTCGTATACACATGCATGAATACTCATGTAAAATGTATCTAGACAATCATATTCCAGTACATGCATTTGTACGAAATGCATGTGCAAAAATAAGACGTGGTATTTCATAACATTGTTCCCGTTCTGAGTCCGCTGCTGTTAGCTCAGATGAAGTAACTCGATCCGTGAGTGTAAGCCCTGAAAAATGTAGCGGTTTTGAGTCAAATTGATAGCAGGAATTTGGAGAGACATATTCTGGCTCGGAAAAATGGTAATCCTGAAACTGGGAAACAAAGGCAAATTTTTTTCGTGACACTTTCCTTGGAGCCAGCCATGCTGAGCTAGCAACACCCTGACTAACAACTGAAATAAATTGCATGAGTTCTTCATTCCCGTCACCCTCAATTGACCGATGGGCTGTGAGCTTATTAACAGAGACCTAAGTCTCAAGTGGTCTGAGACCTAAGTCTCAAGTGGTCTGAGACCTAAGTCTCAAGTGGTCTGAGACCTAAGTCTCAAGTGGTCTGAGACCTAAGTCTCAAGTGGTCTGAGACCTAAGTCTCAAGTGATACCGTCCTCAGTAATTAAGTTTTTTGATTCCCGCAAGAGCCGAGCAAGTGGCTCGTAGTATTTTCTTTCAAATTTACCTCTCACTTTTTCGTACCAATTAATTTTAATAGAAATATTTTTTGAAAGAAGTATTTACGCCAAATTATAGATGATGCTTCTACATTATATTCAAATTAGTTCCCTTAATTAATAGTAAGTTCAATCAATAATGAAACATTCCATTCAAATGCAGCTCAGCGTCAGAAAAATTATCGATGAGACATAAACGTAAATGTGGAATATTCATTTATTTAATAAAGAATGATCATTTATTTCTAATAAATACATAACTCATTATTTTACATTTCTCGTGTCCATTAAATAATATAAAAGACTGAGTGCTTACAGTTAATGAGTTTTCTTCACTCACACTTGCCGTGGGCGGGACCGGATGCACGTCTTCATTAAGAATGTTAGAATGTTAGCATGTACACCGTACATCAGCTCGTATCTCATCTCAGAAATTTCTGGTGATTTACGAGTATATTCACTGCAAGTCTAGTTATTTCATTAACCTCTTTCATCTAGAAAGTCATATTCCCACAAAGTATGGTATCAATAGAATAGAATATCAAGTGCGCAACTACTTTCGCAAGAGGAAGCGTACAAGATCAAACTTGGTTGAAGCATTCAGTGGCGATTCGAATACTTTGACAGAATCATAGTCATTCAGTGGCGTTTGAGAGGCAAAGTTCTCATAGCGACCGACGCTAGCGGCTTCCCTCAGAAAATGGTGACTGTGGAAGAAAGTTAGCCAGTGACAATCGCGACTGCTATTCATCACGGGGCTCTTGATTCTAGACCAAAGTTCAAAATACAGCCCTGCCAAACTCAAAGGAAACCCCTATACTTGTAGCACAAACGCCTGGTGTGCCTAGAAAACGAAGGCCTTGTGAAAAAAATACGAACACCAGAACCTGAATTCATTTTATTTCAAACACGAACAAAAAGCTAACTTGAATCCCTACACCATGATTTTATTTAGAATTGAAATACATCCACAGGATTGTTCATTTTAGGCGAACGCAGTTAATAAACCGAATAATTCGGAATCAACTACTCGTATTTGGGTTGAAAACCTCTTAAATATTGTATTCTACGGAAATTGAATTGTTAATTTCAGTTGCTGCGTTTTCTTAGAGCTTGTGTAGATTATTTGTCAGACACTTAACTTATTCTAGAAACGATAAAAATCAAACAATCTAACATCTTAGCAAAAACCATTATTTCAGTAAGGAGACTGGCAGAAAATGAAGTACAGACTCGCCAGAGTACAGGTACGCAATAAATCACCAAGACTTCTATAGGTTGAGCACAGCGTCATCTTAGCTTTCACCATAAGCCTCGTATACTCTGACTGGTTAACGCGTGCCACGTCCAGTGCAACTACGTCTCCCGTACTCACCTTCTCGAGAAAGAGAAGGTATTGTGCAGTACCAGTCCGTTCAGATATACATCAAAAGATGCCTGGCAGGCACGTTTTCTAGTATTTTTTCCTTTGTATCACTATAGCTCATACTATTACAATCTCTACGCACACATTGTATTTTAATAATAAAGCGAAGACTACCAGCTTGCCGTATTAATTTATGCCGTCGGCAAGATGTCATTTTAACTAACGAGGGTGACTTGAAAGTTAAGTTCATTCGACGAGAAAGGTTAATTATTCTAATAAGAAAGATTCGTTAATTTCATAAAAAGATCAGTTGTTGAATAAGAAAAATTATAAATTCCGACATCGGTTATTTTAACGTTAAAAATTGATTACTTTTACTATATGGTTTTTCCAATGAAAATAAGATTTTTTAGAAAAAAAGATTAGTTTCTTTTAAACATAAAGAAGAGGTACCTTGACTAAAATATCAATTTTTTTAACGAAAAAGATCAATTCATTTTGGCGACCGTGTTGTCACACGTACGTCTAACGAGTGTACGTGTTCAAGCGTTCACAGTGAACATCTTTGAAAGCGTTCACGCTGGTGAGGTTAATGTGTATCCTTCAGAGTGACTTATTTGCTCTTAATATGCATCGCCCCTCGGGATAAAGTGCCTAAAAGTTCCCTCTCTTTTCACTGCCCTTCGTTACACTGAGTGGCCTTTCCTACCGAAGTTCTGAGAAAGTTTCTGAGGATGAATCCAGAGATAAAAATTGAGCAGATGTCTACTGAAACAAACAAAACTTTTTTAACAAAAACTAGTTTTGTTCTTAAAAAGTTGGAGAAGCGTGTTCAAAATATTGAGCATCCCGAAGTATTACAAAAGGAATTAAATAAAGTTCTAATTGCGTTGCTGAAGACTTTATTACTCGCACCACAGGATTAACAAACACTAACTTTCTCTTTATTGTAAAATTAATTTTTTCCAGTTTCTATCTATGACAAAATAATTCATAATAATCATTTTTGAAACGAAGAACTGCATCAGGTGAATGGATGCAACACTTAACCCTATGTGGAAAATGAAGATCTTACTTTTTGACAATTAAATACAATTTGACAAGTTTTCTTACTTATTTAACATGACTTGGATTGAGTACAAATGCGCCATGCAAATTAACTTTATGTAATGAATCTTGCGCTGCCCAACAGTTGGGTTAAGATGAAATGTTCTAATAGTTTTATGGACAATTAATTTTACGAACAGGCATTGCGTCCAGCAATGGATATGAAAGGTAACATGCAGAGTGCTGGATGTCATAAATAATCAAACATCGCTTCACAAAAGTGCGAGGCGTTATGACTCGTATGTCAGTCAATGTCAGCTGTAACATTTCTTCTGAACTTTTACTCTTGCTTTCGTTTCTTCCTTCATATTTTGGATGACACTGAAATTTAACTCATTCTGTGAAAGTAAAAAGCTGTATACGGCAACATCCACTGGGACACCAGTTACATTAGTTCACAGCAAGGTGAAGCACAATAATGAAATTCATTATTGTCTTTTCGGTCCAGCGAACTCTCACTGTCAAGGTTACTCGTTCCTTGTTTTTACGAGTTTTTCGAGTCGTTGCTTCTGCACTAAAATCTTAAAGTCGTAGACGTGCAAGGATGCAGCATGCAACACAATTATCAGCTAGAGTCGAGAAGCGAGAGAAAGAAGCTGCCGCTCTTATAAGAATTGCGTTTCTCTGATATAACGGCTATACTTCACATCCTGAGGGCTGATACGATTATACATTATTGAATGTGTAAGAACAAGACAAGAATAGAGATTTCCTGCATCAATAAGAGCTAAACCGAGAACCGGTTTGGAAAAAAGAAAAAATATTCCAGCTCAACTGTGAATTACTGGGGTTTAATTTTTAAAGAGGCTCGCTGAGCAGCTGTGTGTACATTCACGTTCACTCAAGTCAAATGCTCCATCAAAGTACGCAGAAAATTTCTGTCAGATAACACATTTGAGCAAAAGTAAATTCCATCAGTCTGAATTTTTTACGATGGACTGTAATTCGTGTCATTCACAGCACAACTGCTAAAATTTACGAATATATAGCAACATTTTCGTTAATTCGGCCATGAAATTAAAGTGGGTCATGCCAGGACGGAATAGTATAAGTTGGCACCATACCTGGCGTTCATGAGCAGGGCTTGCAGCAGGAGGAGAAGATGTAACTTTAGGGTCCCCAAGTTTGAGGACAGGGGCAGTAAAGCTGCTCTTTATGACCGCCGCTAAATCTCCGGAGCGACGCCCCCTATTGACACCAAGCTACCTGATCCGCCTCACTCTTCACGCGGGGCAAATAGCTAGCGCTTCGTTCTCACGGCCGACTTGTTTTGCCGATTTATTTCCATGCTTAGTTTTCATATGTAGATGGTCAGTATTGAAGTTCCTGTATTTTTTCCAGCAGCGTACATTCGTATTTATTCTTGGCATTAATATTGTGATTAATACTAATAATATTTTTTTCTTCAATACCACCATTTTTAAGTTTTTGTAGTGTGAGACTTTCCTCAACTTAGCCAAATTTTTTTGGTGAAAAAATAAATATCTGTCCTTTTATAAAAAATATGCAAGTGTATTCAGCGTACAGATTTGTGTGTTGTTTTTTCCATGTTGGTGATAATTTTGGTAAAGTTATTTGGCATTTAATTGTGTGTAACGAATGAATTGCAGCCTAATGCAATGTAATTCATAAGTTTTTCGCCCGGACAAATGCTTTCACGTTTATAAATATTCTTAAACAGTAATGCACAGGATATTTAATGTTATATTGAGCAAGTGGAGTTTGCTCGTACTTGCTGTACATGTAAACTTGCAATTGAGGTTGCATTTTTATTTCTCGAACATGTTTCTGCAAACCCAGGACTTTCACGTCCATTAAGACCATACTCTATAATAAGACCATACTCCAGATTACAGATTCATCATGCCCAGATGATACAAAATATTTTGTAAGTATGAAGTACGTTCAATAATCCTAATACTAGAAGAAATGTAAAAAAAATATCAGCAAACGCGTATTTTTCAAAATGTTGATTTGATAACAGGAGTTACACACATATGTCCTTTTTCGTCATAATCTTTCTCCTTCCATATCAAAGCATTGATTCAGCGGTCAATGAATTTATACATATTTTCAAAGAAAACGATTCTCTTTTAAGCTTGTAACTATTTATGTAGCGCTTCCTGCAGTCTTTTATCCGTCGGAAAGCGGCTACCTCACCACGCTTCACTAAGCAGTCCAAAGAGATGATCGTCAGAAAGCACAAAATCTGGGTGGCATGCAGGGTGTTTCAGTACCTCCAAACTCAATTGATCGTTTCAACGGTTTTGTTTGCCGCATGTGAACTTCGGTGTTCACTGATAATTGCTGGGTGATGCATGCTGGCAGTGAAACGGCCATGTTTACGCAACAGCAGCACGAAAAATAGTGCGAACAAGTACCAAGTTCGATTACGTTGTACAACAATAGTAGCAACTATAAACACGCTTGAGTAGAATGCAGCGTCACCAGCGTATACATGCGTTGTGATTTGAGTTAACTTGTAATATAGTTCATTATAAACCTTCATACAATATCACATATTACCTACACTCCTAGCCAAGCTTGTTTTAAATCTCTCTTTACTAAGAAGTTTCCTCTCAGCGGCAATAATGTTTCAAATTACTAACTCTAAGCTAGCAGAGATATATTTTTCATTAGGATGTTTATGCGCAGTACTGAAAATTTTCACTTTTTCAAACCGACTCACAAACCTGATTTATTAAATGACAAATCTAACTCATTTAACCGAGTGTAAAATACGTAGGGAGAGTAAGTACAATAAGACTAGACAGATTTAGCTGTTTATCCAAGCCTGTTTGTCCTTAGGAAGAGCCCCGACGTGTTTCAGGTGTCGGTTGCTGCAGACCACACGAAAGAAAGTTGTGAAGGGTCTAGCCTCGAGTGTCTTGCCTGCAGTGTTGGCTGAGGGGGTCTAGTCTACACAATGCAAACACCGGTGCATTTCAAGCCTTGTTTTCTCGAACGCAAACGCGAACCAAGTGCGCCTTCTTCGTCACCTTTTTTAGCTTGGTTAACGCTGAAGCTCCAGCGTCTTTTCGCTTTGCAGGTCCTGGCTCTGCTCAGTGACTGAGTGAATGGTGATGATGTAGCGTAACACAGGCAGGTGGTAGCAGGATAGTGTAACTTGAAAACTACCTGGCAAAATTAAATAGTGGTGTTGTAGTGTCACCCACGCATCAGCCTAGTATCGTAACTCATAAGCTAAATGAGAAAATTGCAAAAAATTGTTAGGTAAGAAAGTCTCACTCTTCGAAAGTAGACTCTCAGCATTCTTTTCATTTTATCAGCTTTCACTTTCTTCTGAAATCAGGGCGAATATGTTTTAAATCCAACAATGTAAAAATTTTTCACAAAACTTTACGTTAAAGAGAAAGCCCTAAAGATTGGAAATGTATTCCCATTTTTTACTTTATCTTTAGGGTACAAATTTATTTTCGAAACACTTTAACTGATACACATTTGATTAAACAAAACCTATCCCGCTTCAAAATTATTAAGTTACGTAAAATTAGCCCAGATTACTAAGTATTTTCGACCTATTTTACCCAGTATGTATGTTTCTCCCATCTAAAAATTCATAATCTAAATTCATTTCGCTAATGTTACTTTCACGCGCCCAAATGAAAAAACTTGCCTATTCAGAAAAATTTTCTAGTAGAGAATCAATGTTTGTTATTGATTAATAAATCCCTAGATTTTAAGACATGACTTCATTATATCTAGTCTCCCGAGCCGAAATAAGGTCCAAATTGGCAGTGACAGGTCGGATTTCCTCAGGGAACCGTTCATTCAGAAGGCATAAAGGCACTGGAATTGGCTGCTTGTTTTTCACGGGAGGAAGAGCTCTGTGTTTGACGTGCACTCCTTTTTATAATCTGAGAGCTCTAATTAAAATTTAAAAACACAGGCATGATCACTTCTTCATGCAAAGTTGATGTATTTGCCATAGCGGGCTGGCGGTAGTCGACAGGAAAAGAACCTACACGGAAAAAGGGAAAACGCTATTTTCTGCAATGTGTGTTGTGGTTACTTTCGTAATTTAGAATGAAGGGAAACCAAATGGGGGAAAATCATTTCCAGCAATCTACCTCAGACAGCTTTAGTCAGATTTCAAGTTGAATAATTCATGAAAGTGCTACACTATGTTTCCAGGAAGCTTATTCCTTCAAAGAAATACATATTATCAACTAATATATACGATACAACAAAATACAGTGAACAAGCCACCAGGGAAAAATCCGTAACAAGCTATTACGAGGCACAAAGGACAAGCAAGCACGTAGCATGACACAAATGTGCAACAAACTCGTACCAAGATACAAATGATTAACCAATTAACATCACAGCACAAACGCTTAGCAAAAGTAGAGCTAGATTAAAAGTGTAACATGACAGGAACATTGCAGCGAGCCACAGTTCACTCCTATTTAATACATGACAGGAACGTTGCAGCGAGCCACAGTTCACTCCTATTTAATACATGACAGGAACATTGCAGCGAGCCACAGTTCACTCCTATTTAATACATGACAGGAACGTTGCAGCGAGGCACAGTTCACTCCTATTTAACACATGACAGGAACGTTGCAGCGAGGCACAGTTCACTCCTATTTAACACATGACAGGAACGTTGCAGCCACGCACAATTGACTCGTACTTAACTCATTAATGAAAAGCGTCCCAAAAAATGAAAGCAGGAAAGTTTAGCATTATCGAATAACTTAAAAGTGTAATAACTGTCCCTTACGTTAGAATTTCTCGTTCTCTTGCGTTACAGTTTAATGACAAACCATTCAACAGGATGTCTTACAATCTCATATAGAATGTGGAGTATTAGACCTCAAATGATGAGCATCGATGCTTAGTTTTTTACTATTTTTATATATCTGATATATATATTTTTGCAGATCATCGGACGCTAACTGCTCCTCTCTAGTCACTTTTTTCACGAGGTCTTATAAAATACTTTGAACGGAAATTTTGAATTTGAGAAGTGATGCTTCGTTACCTTTTCGATTTGTTCATTAAGACGATAGAAATAAGGGAAAATTAAATTAACTTTTACTAGCAGGAAATATTGAAATATTATGCGCCGTGATGTTAAAATCACGACCGAACACCAAATACATTAAACATTTTAGGGCTTAACTCTTGTAATCATGACACTTAGTACGAGAATCGAGGTTTTTATATCATAGGGCTTATTAATATAACTGGATGTGAAAGAATAGATTATTTCAGTTACTTTAGCATTGATGACATTAGTTCTCATGTCGCTATCAGAAGTAAATCCGTCTTCGTTATGTGCAAGATGTAGCTTTAGAAGACCTTGTCTCAGAACAGGAGAAAATTCACACCTGCCAAAATCAAATACTTTATTGTAAGCTATTTTCATGTAAGAATGCAATGCAGCTTGAATAGTACCATCATTTCAAACAGAATTTCGTTATATGAAACGTTTAAATTTTTTAATGCATTTCCTTAAAATGACGATAGTATCAAAACTGATGCATTTTTTATCAATAGCGACTTCACACAGTAAACTGAAATGAAGAATCTTAAATTATTTTAATACTATTTTCGATGATTGTAATTACTTCAAACCACTAAATTACTATGTATTGTGTTCTAAATTCATCATTATTTATTTACACTACATTATGTTATTTATGCTACATTTACCAGAAGTAAAATCATTATTTGATTGTAGCTTTGGATAAAAATACAGCACTCTCCTGCATCTCACTATGCAGCCTCAGCAACCGAGGGAAGCAAGAGCCTGAGCTGCGGCATTTCCTCATCACTCAATAATAATAATCAGACGTTGCCCAGAACCAGCCTTCGGCCTCAATTGATGTGGAGTGCACTCTATTTTTCTACAGCACGACCTCGTCCTTTGGTTTAGTCTTCTCTTACAAAATACCAAACAGCATTCTAACAAAACCTGGTCTTTGGGTTCAGTCTCCTCGCTGAAAATACCAAGTGATGTTGCAGTAGTACTGCGTCTATGAGCACAAATTTAAAAGTTTCGATCGCATTCTCCTCGGTTTCCTGGTTTTGAACACATTGAAGACTATAATAACCAGATTGAATTGATATTCAACGAGATTTAGTGTCTTTCATGGTTCTTGTACTGATAACAAAAATCACGAAGTTACGTGATTTTAGAGTCAACATCATCGCACCCAAACATCAGCTCGCCATTCAGCTGTTCAGGCCTGCATTAAATCAGGATCCGCTTCTGCATGTCTTACACAGGATGTTTACCGATAAATGTTATATGAGTTTTTACCCACCAATGAAATAAAACTTACCCTGTATTTTGAAATTGATATTGTATGAAGATTATTTTTAATACTATTTATTTCAGCCACTATTTGCATGCAATAGCGCTCCCGATGCCTCACGGTGCCATTCACAATTAATGATCAATCAGATTTGCCGAAAATTATCTAAAATGAAATTAATAGTTAGGGCTAAATCAAAATATTTATCCTCTTCGAAATCAATGAAATTAAAGTCAGAATGTTCATCCACATCCCATAATGACACTAGAACTAATCAGAATCTGGCATCCTAACTCTGGTACAGTTTATTGCTGTTCGAGTAATATATCTTAAACCAGTATTGTTCACGGAAGTGCTCACTATTCTAAAAAAGTTTAAACAAGCCTCAAAAGACTGTTGTTCAAGTATAAAAGTTTTGTGAGAAATATGCAAAGTGTATTCTTGCAGCTGCGCGCTGGTAGATGGAGGTGGCCCATTTAAGAAGAACTCGTTTGTAGAGAGTTAGAAATAAGATTAAAACATAGAATCGTTACGATAAAAATTTTCGTTTAAATTTTTAACTCATCATTTACGGTAACTATATTCATCCTTACTAGATTTTAAAAAGTGGCTCAGTGAAACTGCAGGCCTCCTGCATACGAATGTCGTACACTCTTCACTACAATCAATTCTTTACTTGTCGTGGCACGAGACTTAAAGCATGAAATACACGAGGTTAACTTTGTACCATAAAGAAACTTCTGCTACAGCCTCTGGCTCAAGACCTCCCAACAACTCATTAACGCTAATCGAGTATAACTTCTCCACAAGCTTTCTTTGTGCAACAAAAAGTCAGCTTCCGCAAGAAATTGAATTTCACGACGCAAACAACGACTGAGCTCAGTCGTGGTGGAACCAAAGAACGATTCCTCCGAGATTTCCTTGAGCTAAAATTCCTATTCTTCAAAATTCCCACGACAGACGAATTCGGCCTCAGCACGGCCGATCAGCAAATCCCTTAATCTGACATAAATTCAATGTTGTCAGTCAGTCTTAATGAAACATTCGTGTTTACAATCTTTATAAATACCAATGTTTGAAGCTTCCTTTTGTCCCTTTGTGACTGCCCAGTCGAGAGAGCACAAAATGCAATCTGTACGAAACTTGTTGGCATTTGACTTTACTTGGCTAAGCAAAATCATCATGCGAATGACGAGGTCGAAAGCCTCGTTGAAACCAGACACTCGCGAAGGTTCTTCTAGTTAAAAAAATGAATGCCTGCTTTATCTTTAGGCTTCTTTTGAAGCAGATAATCTCCAGACATGGCGAGAAAATTTCCTTGCATATTCGTAGTTTTTTCACTTTCTATAACTTTAAAGTTAATCTACGACAATTAATAGCATTTTTAATTCGTATCCCTTTAAGTAATAGGAGTATTAACTAACATTCTGAAGCGAACTGCAATGACTCATAGGATGAAAAACATTTGGACGTAAGTCAATGTTGATTGCAACCTAACTGAAGAAAGCGTTTATAGATATTGCTCGTTTTATCAAGAATAATTTTTAAATGTTTCCCGAAGCTTATATTCTAGGAACTGTTCAATGTGATCCACTTAATAGATCAAGCTCGTAGTTTTGTGGAGTGGAACTCTAGATCACAAGTAATAGGATTATAGTACAATTTCTGTGGTAGTTTCAAAATCACGGAATATTTATTCTAAAAATTCCTCCTACAACAAATACTTGTGCATTTGCATTATCAATTTGACACTAAAATAACAACAGATGAAGTGGCCAAAAAATAGCCCTGTCTCAGCTCTACTGGAGTGCTATTACAGTATCAGAGCGAATATAAAGTATCCATGGCAATACTCCATGCAAGTAAAACAACAGCAGCATGAAAATTGTTCGAGAAATACAGCATGAAATATTCTTAGATTATTTATGACGTGTCGAACACTTTGATGATATTCGAAACCATGCCTTCCACACGGTAAAAAAAATCCTCCATTGATGTGTGGAGTATAAGTACTCAGCGATAATGACATTTTATTCGGCTCTGGAGTTAATAGATGGTCGGGGCATCTATAGAGCATGTTCATTATTGACTTTAAGGTTGTATAACTGATGAAATAATTAATTCAATTAAGTCTGAGAGTATTAAAAAGCGTTCTGCATGAAGCCAAACTCCTTCACGTACCCGATCATGGGAGGTACTTGAGAGCATAGAGAGGTAAATGCAGGCAATTAATTCGAAACTCAACAGCTGTTGGTTAAACAGAAGTACTAATTTACAAAGAGCGTGAGATGTATACAACACACTGCTAAAATTATCTATACTTTGGTAAAGTATCTGAATAAAATCGACATCATTGTATCGCTAAAGGCCAGATGTTCATTTATCATAGAATATTGAAGAGAAAATTAACCATCGATATTCCGTCAACAGAAACCATACATCACAAAAAGCAGATTTGAGAAGAAAATTGGATAATTTAACGGCTGAATTTGAAAGGGTGTCTAAAATAGGCGAAGTCAAAGTTAATGAGAGTGATAGCAAGTGATGTATTGTACAAATGAGAATGCTGGCGGTATCACTGCTACGTGAAATTCGGAGACTCTGAAAGAAATGAGTTCTAGTAAATACTACGCGTCATGTATTACTAATGAGATGGGAGGACAGAGGAGATGGAACGTACAGCAAAAAGGGATACCGGACGAGAATAAACTTGGAAAGAGTTTTCAATGCCGGGGTAATGACAGTGTGAAAATAAGTTTGCGTAAGCGCATGGTTCTACAATCATTTTGTACGGGACGTAAACGTGAGGACTGAGAGCAAGAGAGTATTAAATTAACCGTATAAGAGTTGTGATATTCTAGGGGACATGGTTTGAAGCACGGCTTAAAAAAGAGTGAAATAAGGTACGACGGATTTTCCAGAAAGGATAAAATATGAAGTACTCAGGGAGTATAGACGCATAAAGAAAATAACAAGCTGCGTTTGAGGAAAGAAGTGTTGAAGTAAGAAGGAGGGAAAAGTATGACTTAAGAAATCTGAGGAATGAATGCATGGAATCAGAAAGAGATTTAGGTAAAAGAAGTAAATCGATAGAAATTACGTAAGCAAAAGTTTGCCCTAGAGGATTTCAAAACCAAATGCCTTAAACTGTTACAAGCAAACCAGGGTCATAACATAAAAGTGACACACTTCCAAGTTCAGTTGATTTGCATGGGTAGAATCGAACACTTTTCAAAGAAGTGATATCTCCTTTGTCTTTAAAACAATTTTTATAATTAATAGCTAGTTTTTGCACGAAGATAGTGTAATATTTGCAGCTGGCATGCATCTTCAAATAGAAAAGATTATGAAACTTTAAAAAAAAAGATTTTACTATTACGAACAAACTTTTTTGTGACTGTAATCGATATTAATAGCATTCTGAACAATTTTTCAAAGTCGAGTAAGAAACGAACAGCGTAGCTGACCCATCATGAATAAAATAAATCTTCATAAACATATCTGGCAAGCGTTCAGCAATCCAAGTTCTGAAATTGCCTCCATTATCAGAATCATTACAGATAATATAATCTTTTTGTTTCGCACTGCACAAAACAAAGTATATCTTCTCTTCCAATATGAGCTTGAGAGCAGCACAAGAAGTGTAGTACGTCTTTAAGCGTATCACGCGCTCTGACCGCACCTCCATTGATCCTGTCCCTATGAATGAATATTTAATAGACTACCGTTTCCATTTCAGGCCACAATCTACGATAATTTTAGCAGCTGCTGCACTGCAGGCCACGTCTTCACTTCCCAGGTTGTTTGAAGTACGAGTAATGGACCAATAACCATCAAACACCGCTGAATTCCAACGCAACGTCACATAAAGGAGTTGCTGAAACTCGCTCTGGGACGGACAAGTACATCGTAAAGGTCACATATCATGTGCGATTGCAAGGCGTAAGTTCTGTGTGCAATTCAGCAAACGTTGTACAGCATTTTTCCTTGATTACAGGACCATCGGCTGCCAAACTATTGGTAATCCCATACTTTAACTGAGTTACTTGTTTTCAAATCATAGAACATTTTTTCTCAGTTCACAAGTACCACACCAATTAAGGGACCCAAACCTTGTATTCGCCTTAAAATGTTTGCCATGAAACCTTACCCTACGTGATAGTACTTGGCATCATTGCGGATCCACTAAAACGTACTTTTATTCGCAGCAGTTTTGGTTTCTGAATTATCTTGGATGTTCCTGTGGAGCCACAAGGTTTCAGGTTTGCATAATGATTATTGTTAAATTTTGATCATTAGCACAGTGTAATCAAGATTTGCAACTATCGAACAGGACACGCTTCTTCTGCAAGTTCTAGCACAAAATGTTCGTTGTATTTAAAGTTTGATTCCAAAGCTCTGATCAGTTCGTTTCAGAACGCAGCAATTGGTGCTATACAGTACAGAAACATATGCCGTTTTTTCATCGTAAATAGTAACATATTTCTCATTAATTATTTTATGTATGAGACACAGAATTGTTTAACAATCTATCAACGTAAATTTACTGCTAAGTATTGAACTCGAGTTTTTCTGTCCTGATTTTTCAAAAAAAAATTCCTGCACGTTATTTAAAAGACGTACTTCAAATGTTGAATCTTCTTCTAGTCCACACCGGGATTGCAGTAATTGAAGCAGTACGTGAATTGTCAAGATTATTTCTTCAGGTAATTAGCAGTTCATAATTAACACTTTTTCTAGTGGAATAAAATTTTATGATGAGATTATTTACCAAATTTGATAGCAAATAGTCACATTAAGGTGTGAGACTAGCACGGTCAATACGTGAATTAGACACGTGCCGAGAAGCCGCTTTCCTGCGCATTAAAGTCTTAAAAATCTGCAGTGCGTGTGAATCTTTCTTTGTGTGCGGATGACAGTATTCTACAATAACTACAGCTGTGTTTGAAGAGTCCAATACGTGAGGGTGTAATTGACTGAGTCATCGCACATGACTCACAATGCTATGGACGCCGTGCAGCACATTGCTTCAAGCAAAGGAAGGTTGAGGTGGGCGATAGGAGCAAGGAAGACCCGCTCGCGTGCAAATTGTTTATACGGAGCCATAACCGACTGTCATATTATTTTCCCGCGCTCTACTCTCCTCCATTACAGTAAAATTGAGCAAACTTTTTCAGCAGCACCGTCGAGCTTCGTAACTGTAGCGCTAGAACTGCATCATTCAGGTGCTAAAGTTATTGTGATTCTTTAGGCAAGCTCCATGAATTTTCATTCGTTACGACCATTCAATTATTCTCTGAAGAAGGAGGAAATGCTTAAGCTATTTTTCTAGCAACGTATAAATTAATAACAAGGACCAGATCATTTGTTTTCTCTTCGAAATGGCTGAGTTATTCAATTCATATTTTGCTTCATTGATTTTATTTTGAAATCCACTCGAGGATGCAAAAAATTGCAACGCCTGTTGTACATGTATGTTGTATTTCCAAATAGACATTCTGACCTTCATCTTGAAATATCTTTGACAAGGATATTGGTGCAAGAAATTGAGGAGCAGATATAATCCGATCATCAAAGAAAAGTTTTACTGGGGAATGTGGACACTCTCGCCGGACTTCCATTATAGGCATGACCAATAATGTGATTCTCTTGCAGCCTTATGGAGTGAAACATGATAAAATAAAATGTTGGCTCTGCACATAGAATCAAATTCATGAATATAAAAATTAAAATACTTTTTTACATATAAACAAAATTGAAATTAAAATTCGATCATAGCTACTTTGTCAAACTGCTGAAAAAATACGAATCAAAAAATAAGCGCGTTTTATAACCCTTTTACATGGGCTATCGTCAAAACGTACACCTAAAAGTGACTATTTACAGTTTTTTACACCCTCACTGTTATGAGTATATGTTTTCTAATGCATTTGAGAGTGCTGAATATTAATAATCATGCTAACTGACGTGCACTACCGAGACAACCAACAACACGTCTTAAAACAACTCATAAATTTGTGTGTGTGTCATGGCTCAATGAGAGACGCTTATTACAAGACTCTGTCGGATAGCACAGGGATGATAGAGTTATGTAGCTTTCCTCAACTTGTTCATAGAATGCAGCTGCAAGGGAAAATTTTTAACGTTTAGAAGTACATCCCAAAGAACTTTCACGAAGTTGGTATCGTTTTGACCACACTGCACAGGTTCCTTTAGAGCAACGATGCCATCTTCTATATATTAATACGCTTACGACTATCGTACCTGTGCGTCACACCCTTCATTGCAGTATCTATTATACGGTTGGGGTCGGGTCACGTTACATTACGTTACTTTGGGTTGGGAATTTTATGAATGTTTTGTTTTTAGAATTTTTTCCATTTTTTATATTTTTTAAATTACTTTTTAATGTTTTTAATTTTGTAAATTTTCAAATGGTTTAATTTTTTAATTTTTGAATATTTTGAGTTTTTTGAATATTTATTTGTTATTTTTTGATGTTTTAATTGTTTAAATTGCTTAAAATTTTTCCTTTTTTTTAGTTTTTGAATTTTTTGAATTTTCGGGATTTTTGAAATTCTTGATATTTTTCAGTTATTTGAATTTTAGAAATTTTTTGCATTTTTTGAATTTTGTGAAATTTTTGAATTCATTTAAATTTTAAAAAGTGCTGCTAGGTATTGTCAGTGATACCAACAATACCTTACATATGTGCGAACCTGTACTATGCGGCCCCATGAAATTGCGAATTTTTGAATGTGGCCCTTGCACTGAAAAGTTTGCCCACCCCTGATCTAAAACAATGGAGCAGAGAATAAGAGAACAAAGAGAAGCAGCAAGAGAGCGACAGAGAAGGAGCCGACAGCGCTTGCGAGAAGACGAAAGGCAAGCAACTCGTGATAGAAGCAGACTACGAATGCAACAGCGAAGGATGAATATGAGTCAGGCGGAGCGAGAATTGCATCTTCAAATCATGAGAAATAGAGATCAAGAAAGTCGAAATGATATGAATGAGGTGGAGAGACAGCAATTTCTAGAAAACAGTTGAAATAGAGACGTTGAAAGAAGAAATAATAATAATATGGAACACCAGATACATTACACTGGAGCCATGGATGTCCGATGTCAATTTTGCGGAGCTTTAAGATTCCAAAGAGAACAACTAAATTGTTGTCATAATGGAAAAGTTTCACTTCCTCCCTTACAAGAATACCCTGAAAATTTGAGATTACTCTTTGATGCCGATGGTATGATTTACCTGTAAAATCATGCTACTGAACTAACCGCGAATTATTCGCGGGTCTTGCTAGTCCAATAGTAATTACTTCTCAAACATGCGCATGACTCGCCCTACTAACATTTGATGACTGCCGTAATAGCGTAATATGCCTTCACATCTGATCTTGCAGCAGGTCATGATCACATGATTATAACTTGGTCGAATGACTAGACTAGATTAATGTCGGTACAAATGGCTTCCATCGAGGATGAATAACCGAATAAAGTCCTCGGAGGCACAACACCTGTGTTCACACACACTCTTGCAACGTTGTTCAACAATTTTGTCAATTCGAGGTCGAAAAAGTTCTAAAGGATTATTATTAGTGTTAAGTACCATCCTAATGTCAAAATTCAGATGATTTCACATATACAGGTTTGAAAGCATTCCATATTTTAAGTGTTCCTCACGCCTAAAAATATGTCGCCCACAACGTAAAAATTTTAACTCCACGTGCATTAATGTTACTAAAGAACTCTCCAAAATTAGTTCATAATACATCTCGAGACCTCAAAATTACAAACATTAAGCTACGACTTTATATTAGAATATAAGCAGCTTCTACACCCCCAGTCTCTCATGAATTGCTTAACTCGATTCGCAGAAAAACAAAACTACGTTGAAATCTTGATTTGAGGGTGTGAGGACGGTGAGAGGGTGAGTGTTCAACTGAAGACCACACCGTCACCAGGTATCCTGTCATCTAGGTCATGACTAATGGTGGGGCTTGAAGACCACACCGTGGCCAGGTATCCTGTCATCTAGGTCATGACTGATAATTGCAGATCTCAAGTCTTTAGTGGCTTACATTTCTCATACAAACCTAAAATTGTGTCAGATTTTGTGGCCTGAGATCCGCCAGTTCATTGAAAAGTTAAATCATCATCGCGCACAGCAAGCAAGGGAAAAATATTGTTTATTCAAGAAAGTTAGTGCTTTACTGGCAAAACTGACCTGTACAGCTACAGACAATTTTGTGATCTCTTTTTCAGAACGGTCTTCGTTTTATGATTGTTTCTTACATTATCATTCATTTCTAAATCTGATTATCAAATGTCTTTTCCAAGTTATTTGTATTCGCTTTCGACACTTCATGTGTCGGTGCAATAGAGAAATATTTGGCTAGAAATATGTATGACAAATGCTCTTTATGATGGTTTTTAAATTATATTTCTCTCAATAATCCTTGATTTACATGGTTTTTGATTTACATGATCCTTGATTTACATTGAACATTAATCGCCTACAGGGTACATTGAACATTGTTCACCCAGAGATTACATTGAACAATGATAACATAGAGGCTACGGAGGGCAACTTAAACAACAAGTGGGTCGCTAAATACGAGGGAATTTAAAGTTAAAGAACAAAAAGGAACGCCTGCCCTTTCCCCCCTTCAGTTACAAGATAAGTCGACAACAGAATCCTAAACTATTGTATCGGAATATTACTCACAGAATCAATGAAGATCATTGATGATAAATGATGTCAAGATACACCAACGGCCATTATCACTATCGAATTTATTTTTTTAATGAGTTTTAATTCGTGTACCCTAACAGTTTATGCGAGCAGCTTTTGTTATTAAAAATTGCTGGTCATCAGCTCTCCTTCTTCAGACTTTCTCGCTCAGTGTTGAGTCAGTGTAGGATCCTAGGACACGTCAGCAGCACAACACAGAACAAACCGAAACCAAATTCTACAATCTCCCTCCGAGTGTCGAGCTGATTGTCATAGCTGTCACGTGAAATGAAGAACAGTTAAGTGCATCACTTTAAATATCAGGCCAAGATGATCTTAGATTTTGTGGTATCTTGAGCACAAAATCAACAACATTTCCCGTCGTAGTTTATTGAGTTTCGCAGAAATATGATGAAAAAAACATATATTCGAAATCAATATCTGTGTAAAATTCTGAAAACATTTTTATGAAAACACGCCTGAAAAAACGTAAGGGACTTCTATCATAGTACATCAATAAAATTTATCTAAACTACTGTAGGTAAAATATAAAATCGTTTTCTGAACCTTATCTAACTGCTTTATTTCAGCGATGTCCTCATCATAAAAATTTTCCCCAAGCATGAAAAAAAAGATTGAAAACTGTCGACACGAGGCAGAAACAAGACTTTTCTCGTGAGTCAGTTTACACAGACGAATAATTCATTTTTTTGTTATTCCCACAATTTATAAGCCAGATAAATTATTTTTGCGTCTCACCTTCCCTTGCAATATCCCACGATGAGAAAATCACGCCTTCGGTCATAAGTTTCAGGCAGTTTTTCGTCAGTGATTAATTATTGACTCGATGCATAGAATCCAGAAAGAAAGGTGTAGGAAAAGTCGGCATTGTGATATAATTTGAAGGTGCTCACTTTCTCTAACGTTAGAGATTGTCCTTAAACTCTAACGTAGGAGAAAGAGAAGCCCTAACGTAAGTAAACGTTTTTACACTCGTTAATTTCTTCACAATACCAACTTTTCCTGCCTTTCTTCATGACGCTATGCATTAATGAGGCATTCCTTGCAGTAATCCCTAAACTGCAATGTACTTAATATCAAAGTACCAATTAATGAAGCTAAGCGATTTACCTTCGGACATCAGTAAAATTAGTTGGATGGATGGTTCAAGAAACAAATTATGAGTTTTTAATTGCTGAATAGTTAGCAACACTCGATAAACGGTTCTGTAGAAAGTTATTCGAGTAGTTGATAAAGCTTTGAGCAAAGGCACTGATGAATAATTTACGGTAAGCACGGCTAAAATATTTCTGAATGTAACCAGTCAAGCATTGAAGTACTGAGTGCATGATATGGGATGAGGAGGAGGGCCAGTTCATCCCGGCCATCTTCAGTACATGCTACGCAGCAATGCACGAACAGTAATACACGAGCGTCATTACTTTCCTGCCCAATGTTTTGGAGAATTTGAAATCATAGAATACTGCCAAATATTACAGACTCGAAATATTAAGGTATCGAATATACACATAATTTTTCGGTACTCTGTTATTTTCTGTTGAAATTACGAGTTACAAGTGAATACACGAACGCACAGACGTACTCAGGAATCAATTTCCAAATGATGAAATACACGTGAAGACAAAAAGTCGTAAATGCAGCTTTATGGTGAAATATAAACTCTTAGAAATGTAGGAATGTTTTTAAATTCATTGATTATATGCATTAACGTGCAAACCTAGCAATTTCATAAGTCAAAAAATGCAAAAAATATGAATCAAAGACAGCAGTATTACCCATTAGATCAGTACACCCAGAAAGAGGCTTTGCATCCAATTCAATAAAGATATGTTCCTACAATTCTCATCTAAACAAAAATATATATATTTCATTTAAAAAAACTGTTTGAGCAGGATTTACGGACACCATCCTCGCTTTCGCTAATTCTGCACGCATCCGTAAAAGAACGACTCATTCAAGAGAAGGTTAATTTTTTCATACTGTCGATCCAACACTAACCAATGAAACTGCAATGTCCGTCAGCGGCGAAACGCTTGCTAGTAATGCATGTATTTAGTTTTGCTCCTCTGAGTCACCATCGCAGACGGGAGGCAGCACGATGACCACGAGCATAACGATCATCAAAGTCTCGCCAGCAGCAAAGTTTTGTAGGAAACGTAACGCAACGACACAATGTGTTACATGCAGGCTCACACAGTTCTTTTTCAAACGCGTTTCCCTCGCAGAACACGATAATAGTCGCCGAGCTAACGATAATTAGCGTTGTTACAAGGGTAAAGTTGGAGGGTTGCGTCCATTTCCGTCTCCCCTCGCTTAAGTTAAAGTCTCTCAGTGAAAAGGACGAGGGCATCTCTGTCGATTAATTTCAAAGGAAGCGAAGCATGACCGCGTCCGACTGTGCAGCCAGCGTCAGAACGAGCACCATCGTATTTCATTGTAGAGATTCCAAAGGCTTTGAACACTTGCTGCTAATGAGAATCTTCCCTTCATTTTGAATTGCGAAAGTATGTCTCTACCAAAGTTCCCTCCAGCATTTATTCTTTTAAGAGAGACCAAACATTTTATTGATTCACTTTCAGTTGAAAAGTTTCAACGAACGTCAAGTATTTAAAAGATACCAACTACTTCACAGATTTGCTTTTAGTTTCAATTATTTTCTTTGTGAAGTGAGTAAAACATTACTTGGAAAAGCTTCTAGTTGAAACTTTCTTCTCTATGCTAATAACTAATGTTTGTTGCAATATCATCAAATTTTTATGGAAATTCCTTCAAATCAATTTCTGGTATCCCAAATATTTCATACTTTTCCTATGAATATTGTGAATAAGGTATTTAACAGTACGTATTTAATGAGGTATCTGTAGTAAAGCAAACATAAAGATTAATTTTATCATAACGACTAACCATTAATTTAGTACACCATTATGAATTATCATGAATTTATCAACAAACACATTTAATAACTCGTTTAGCTAAATAAACAACCCATAAATAAGCCTGATATGTTATCGTGACTGAAATATTATAGCTGCTGCATATGTATGTGGTCAACGCAAGAAATTTTTTGATGATTTAAGTTATTTTAGGCGCTGTAACATGAAGCAGCGCTAGCGCCCTCAGTTGCTTGATGCTGGCCACAAAATTTCGTTATGCGTGTCCAAGAGGCGGTCTAGAATTGGCTGAATATAATCAGAAACATCTTTATTAACAATCACCAGTATTTCTAGTACAGCTCACTGTGCCTCAACAATAACTCGAGAATGTGATAAATAGAATTAGAAACATGTGTATTCTACTCGTAGTCCAACTAATCATCAGACATCGTGACCAAACGTTTTTATGTGTCATGCAAGTTCTCCTCTTTCCATCAATTGTAAGAACTGGAAGGGAATATTTCGTTAATTCAACCGTTAACCGACGAACTTGTCGTAGCTTTGAATTAGAGTTAAGGTGTATTTTTAGAGCTTCAGGAAGCTCTAACTTTAGATTCAGTTGCGTAACTCGCAGCTGAAAGTTTCCTTTGAGGGATTTCGTGTTGCAATTATGAGAATCCGAAAGTTTATACGAGTTCACAGCGCTGACAAATCGGAATACACTACATTTATAACAGTAATTACACACTCTGAGACTGGTTTACTACGTATGTTTTGCCCAACAACGCACTCCCAATTAGGGGGATGGAAAAAATCTACCATATTGAAAGTTTATAACTTAAATATATCCGCCAAAAATATCCGCCGTCAACGAAAGAAGTTTAAATTTAGTAACTTCAGAGATGCATTCGAAATCGCTCACAGGCTCAAAGAAACCACCGAGAAAAACAATAGTTGTCAGGCAATAACAGAATGTCACACGTGACACAAGAATGTGTGTGTGTCGCACGGAAATTGTAAGCAGGATCACCTGGTTGGTGCCTCCAATTCTGACAATTCTGACAATCCAATGACAATTTATCAGTATGTTTGGTTTTCAAATCACTGAAAAAACTCATTCATTTAAGTTCTAATGAATTACGATGGGAATTACCTGGGCAACTTATACCGAAATAATGTTCTAATCTTGAGGAGTACAGAAATTCCCCTGAATGTAATAAAAAATATTGAACATTTTTTTAACGAAAATAAAACTCAAACTAAACTAACAAGTATTTAGTGCACTAGCAAAAATTATACAAATAGCATTTTGTTTCATACTCTTTGTTACGACTGCATCTAATACCTTTCTTGCATTTATAAGTTGAGTTTTCACACTTTTTGACAGGAATTTGTTCTTATTCTACTGTGCAAAATTTTTTATAAATAATACCAATTTCTTGGTTGTGACTTGTATTCTCAATCCTTGAGCTCTGTCTGCAAATTTTCAATGCAGGTTAGGTGAGGTGACTGCCTGGATGACTGTAACACCTTCACATTGTGGTCAGCAAACCGTTTCGTAGTGGTGTAGTTTGGGTCACTACATAAGTAGTGTACCTTGGGTAGTTATCTTGGTGGAATTACCAATATTCTCCTAATTACAGCATATTCACTAACTCAAAATGTTTGTAAGAAAAAATAATCCAAAAAATATTCCCAAACACGCTACCCTTGATATTATGAATGCTACCAGTACCTTGGGCGACTCCATGTTGCTGTTGCTAAATTTGAAGGTAGGTGTAGTTTTCTTCTAACTAGATTTTTCCTATTGCTTCCTCCAGAGATGGCACTTATAATCAAGGATGAATGTTTTTATAGTCTGTCAGACCAGAAAATATTGTTGCAGTAGCTCCCTGGTTTTGATGAATAACTTGACAGAGGGAAGTCGTGAATTTACGTAGTGTTATAGTAATAAAATGAGCTTTTCTATCCTTGTAAGTACTTAAACCCTAATGTCGTAATGCATTGGTCACAGTCAGCCGATAAAGAGTCAACCATGTTTCTTTAAGTATTTCTACAAATGATGTTCTTGTAGTGTGAGAACGTTCAAAAAATAATTTTTACCATATTTCTGATTGATCGGGAGGAAATTTTTTTTTTGAGGCCCCAGAACGCAGACAGTTGTAGAATAATATTTCTTCCATTTTGTAATTAATGAACTTAACTAAGATGAATTTTAAATGACCTTAGCAATTAATTTATAGTTTTCACTTATCGACGTGAACTCTGAATAGTCTCGGAACACTACACTGAGATTTCCAGGTGATGTTCACTGGTTGACTGATGACCTCACATTGTGCGCGTGTGAAACAGCTCTCAGGTCAAAGATTACGTGTTCCAAGAATGTGAACATACTCTTAAATTGTTGTTTTGACTTCTAAGATCTAATACCATCGTAAAATTGATATAATAATTCTGTTTGGAAACAACTTGATAATATTTTTCTGTAAATACACGCAAGAACTTTGAGTCTACCTCATTTGTACTTATTGTAATAAATTTTTCCCATAATTTTTTATGACATTTTAGGGTATTTCTGTGCTCCTCATGACAAAAACACTAATTCAGCATAATTTGACTTTGTAATTTTCATCATAATGCATTAAAATTTGGAACGTTTTTCAAAATGCATTGAAAATTTTTCAACGTAACATTGAATACTACATATCCGTGATTCTGAATTTTGTAACCCCAGTCAAAAATTCATACAAAATTATTTAAAATATACAGTCCAAATACGAATTGACTGAAAACTCAAAAGTTACTAACAATGAAAAGCATGCGATTTTAACTTTTTGATCCATTTAATACCGTTGTTTTTAAATTTTCATAGTCAAGCGATGGTTATTGACCGTTACATTGCTGTATGCAACCGCGTCAATGGCTCCCGCTTTGTTTGTTTATCTACGAATTGTATGTCAAGAATGGAATATACAAGAGTATTAAATAATGTAAACATGAGGGAACAAACTGCTCGCACTCACTAAGTCCACCACAGCACCTTACATCAGAAGATACAAGTTCAGACACCCCCGCTTGAGAAACCCCTCTTGTGTAGAGAAACTAAATTATTATCTACTGAATTTACTTCTGAAAATCACTTCATTACTGAATATACTTTATTAAGAGAAGAAGAACTATATTTTATTTTATTTTTCTATTTTTTTAAATTGCCAGTACAGCCAATTACTGTATTTAATGTTCCCAAAACTCATCTGCCACAAAAATATAACTCAATACTGAACAATAGTAAAAATTCTACTTTCATTTAAGTATTGCATAAATGCAACGCTTGAATATCACCTCCCTTGAGACCTGGACTGTTCAAGCGTCCCTTCGAGACCCGCAAGTTTCGAGGAAACGATTCCTACGATATGGAGCTCTAGCGATCAGTTCACTATATTAATTTCACGCTTGAATGAATGCTTTTAGGCTGCTACCAATGGCTTTATTCTCAGTAGTACATGCAAACCGAGACTCCAAAGGCTTTACAGAGAGATATCATCGACCAGCGGATGTGTTGCGATATTGGGTTTTATTCTCTCTTTACTTTATTTTGCATGAATAGAATGTACGTTTATTTAATGACGTTTAATTAATGAGCCTATTAATTGGTTCTGGTTGTTTAATCACTTTGAAGGAGTTGACAGCTAAATTGTATTCAAATACATCGATTTTCTGATGAATTGACCCTCTTTTCTTGGGCTTGTTCATTGCCAATATTTTTCAACCATGCATCAAACAATAAATGAATGAAAATTTTATAACAAACAAACATGATCGCTATGAGGCGTCCAAATCCCTCAACATATTTTTATGGGTGAAGCACGCTATTCTAACAGTTGCCGAGTGAGAGGGTAAATAATACGACACGAATATTCCATTCTGAATTATTATGCCTACGGGAAAATTTTAGTTCACATTGGATCTAAGTGATTGACATATTAATTGAACATCTAAGCCTGAAGGTTACGTCGAATCACAATCTGTGATCACATGAATAACATTCGTTAATTTTTACCTCCCTTGCACGACGATGATGTTGATTCCCTCACGATGTACCCTTCACTAAATTTACGGAGCTCGCCAGCACACTTCCCAAGCCTAACATAAAATGCGGATGTTGAATGTTGGAGGACTCTCGTAAGTTGCCCGATGATCACTTCCCCTATTATAGATTGAAGACTGAATGTTGGAGATGCCGATGACTTTTGCAGGCTTGTAGACTAATGTTAAAGACGGTGTCATTGCCTCTCACTAATGTTGACAATTAATGTTGTTGTTGACTGATGTTCTTCGGATGGTGATGATGCTGTTGTTGATTATATCTTCCTTTGAATTGAACTTTTTGGTGACTTTTTGATGAATTGTTCCCTCACAGTTACTTCTTTGAATGAATGTCTCGCCGCCAGTAAAGATGAATGTTTGAGTGTATTTCCGATGAGTTGCCGGCACGACTCTGCCGGCTTGTCGCCATGACAGCGACAAGCGATAACAACTTTCCTTACGTCCTTTTTTTTCTGAGTTTCGAACTTGAAAAACCTATCCCCTTTCAATGGGTGTGTTTATATATGAATTACCCTCACTCACTCCACGGAGTGGGCCTGGCGGTTGGGCCTAACTGTCAGAAATTCCTGAGCGCCGTCTCTCCCTTGCTTATCAGCCACAGCTACGATGTGGAGTCCAACATTCCTATGTTTCTGCCTCTACATCCATTATATATATATATATATATATATATATATATATATATATATATATATATATATATATATATATATTCATATTCATGACCGATACATACTCGGTCGGAAAGAAAAATGTCCCACGGTCCCTTTGCTCCCAGTAGCGTTTGCAAAACATGAAGTTCATCATCTCGTAGTGTAAAGTGTTCGGAGAGGAAATGCTGATCTGTAGACGATTTCCTTTTGACGGAAACAAAAATGTCTTCAGGAAATTCATTGGCAATGGCAGCTATTCTGTAGTTAGCATCCAGCAGCTCTGTACAACTCTATGAGTAGTGAGTACGAACATAGGAGAAAATGTTCAAGTACTTCTATTCTTTAGTAAAACACACAATCAAAAATAGCAAACTGTTGGTTTTCGGTGCATTCTTGCTGTGAGATTACAAATAATAACAAAGGTGATCTAATAGTAAAAATTATAATAAAAATAATAATAGTGATAACAACAATAATAGCAGTAATAATCTATGCCTGCATTCTCCCCCTTTCAGGCGGAAATTTTAATGTTGCTAAGTTTGACTTTATCTTCATCTATGCTGATGATAAGAAAAGAAGCAACAAGTATCAATGTAAATTAGAAACCTTAGTAAGACTGTTCTGCCTTAGTGATGGCACATCATTACTAAGGCAGAACAATTTTCGTAGATATTCGATCGGGTAGCCTAATTTAAGTTAAAAAATCATATATTCACATGTTCTTAAAGCGTCGTGTAAAGTGCTGATTCCATAAAAATTGTAACACACATCCCACAGAATTCAGATATGCTTTCAAAATTTACTGTTTAATTCCATACATCAAAATTAAATTGCAATCAAGCTCCTGCAAATTTACGATGTGATTTCCAGCAAAGCAAACCCCCAAAATGCACAGAGTCACGCGCTCTTCAGGATCTTCGAGAAAACGATAAATATGGTCCAGTGATATGGCACAGTATTATGGTCCAGTGATATGGCACAGTATTATGGTCCAGGGATATGGCACAGTATTATGGTCCAGTGATATGGCACAGTATTATGGTCCAGGGATATGGCACAGTATTATGGTCCAGTGATATGGGACAGTATTATGGTACAGTATTATGGTACAGTGATATGGTACAGTGATATCGTACAATGATGATTCGATAATATTTTAGTTGGTGTGCAAATACTTCTACTTATTATAATTTGTACGCAGTAACTCTCATTTCCTAATATTTTCGAGTTTTTTAACAACATAAATGTTTTTATGGCTCATAGTTAAGTCCAGGGAGAAAATACGCCGCGTTCCAACCACAAGATCGATACAGACGACACTAATACAGATGCGTCTGCTGACAAGCATGCATTAAGTTATATGCCAGCAGCAGGTGCGGTCAGAATGTTCAATAGATAACATCACATCTGAAGTCACTATTAATATTAATGACAGTCTAACGTCAGAATCATGCTAATTATCAGACGTAGACAAAAGACCTTAGCATACTCAAACAAAAGCATAGGTCACAAGTAATTGTGTAAATATAACGTGCGTAATTTTCTGATAACTGCATAATTAATTCCCAGCAACTGAGATATAAGAAGTGATACAAATACAAATCCTAGATTATTTTACCATTAGAATTGTGCATGAGAACGCGCGGGAAATTAATAAAATAAACGTAATCCAAAATAAAACGAAATCTAAAGTAACATGTGTTTCATTGGATATGTGACTCTTCATTAAATACCTAAGCGTTTTATTGGCCATTTTAAACAAATAAAATTAACAAAATTAGCTAAACCCCTCAAAAATTGTGCAAAGTATTGGATTTTACTTTAAAACAAAATAAAATTTTGTTATAATTGTACAAAAGCCAAACAACATTTATTCGTGTTAATACATAACGCCAGCAAAATTTATTGAACGTTTTTAGCAAAGATTTATTTAGGTCAGATGTGGGATAATAGGTAACAAGATATAGATTGCAGGAAACACAAAAAAATTTGTATCAGCGTTCAAAGAAATTGTGTACCAAAGAAAACGTGTTATCTAAAGTCGTGATCTGGACTGGAGAGAATACGAATAGAAAATGGAGAACCTTTTCCTGCATGTTAATATTTGATCGCTACTTCTGAGCCCACAATAAAAGTGGAGGAAGTTGGCTGTCAATTTAACTACAAGTAGGATCTGATGCACCAAGCTAATGAAAATAAACCATCTAAATTATTGCGTTTAAAAAGTAAAACATTTGCTCACACACATATTTACCAACTTTTTTGCCTCGGACCTGTAATAAGCGCATCACTAAAGTGTCTGTCAGTCACTACTAACGTACCACTAAAGTGTGCATCAGCCACTACAACTTATCGCTAAAGTGTCCATCAGCCACCACAAACCCATCACTAAAGTGTCCATCAGCCACCATAAACCCATCACTAAAGTGTCCATCACCCACTACAACCCATCACTAGAGTATCGGTCACGCGCACCTCAGCCACATCTTCCAAAACAAGAAGTCCAGTTCATCTTCATTTGGCCCTTCGGATGCAGCGGCAGACTGCTCCTCCCATCCAATTTGTTATCAGTGGACAAAAACGCCCAGGCCTGGTCACGTGTCACGAAAAGATTAAGATCCTTCGTGCTACTTTTGTGAATCGAGTAGCGTTGGACCGAAGAAAAATGCATAAAACCATTCATCTCGCCATCGCAGCAGGAAATTCAGAGGCGCTGTTTATCAAAACCATTCACACAATTTTCAAAGTCACTTAGTGCTTTGTATTCAAATCTTACAGATTTTGTTCGAGTAAACAAGAATTATAGGAAAATCTATTGTGTCTGAGAGTCTACCTTTGTGGTCACTTCAAATTTTGAAATACAGGAATTTCCCTTCATACCATTCATAATACATAATGTGTGATCATGAGCCCAGCCCAAAAACTGTGTCTAGTAGCTTTCTGTGCCTAGTATCAGAGCTTCTTGTGCCTAGTAGCTTCCTTTGCCTAGTATTAGAGCTTTCTGTGCTTAGTATCAGAGCTTCTTGTGCCTAGTAGCTTCCTGTGCCTAGTATTAGAGCTTTCTGTGCCTAGTATCAGAGCTTCTTGTGCCTGGTAGCTTCCTGTGCCTAGTATTAGAGCTTTCTGTGCCTAGTATCAGAGCTTCTTGTGCCTAGTAGCTTCCTTTGCCTAGTATTAGAGCTTTCTGTGCCTAGTATCAGAGCTTCTTGTGCCTAGTAGCTTCCTGTGCCTAGTATTAGAGCTTTCTGTGCCTAGTATCAGAGCTTCTTGTGCCTGGTAGCTTCCTGTGCCTAGTATTAGAGCTTCTTGTGTCTAGTAGCTTCCTATGGCTGGCTGATGAATTCACAAGCATAAACGATGTCATCACAACAGAAAAAAGTTACTGCTGAGGCCACAAATTTGGTGGTCGTTGTTTCAGGCTTGAATACTCAGGTATTGACCGAAAAATTTCACTTAATATTTTACAAGAATCTAGTTACGAATTATGCGTTGCAAATATTTGGTGTTAAGTAATCTGCAGTAATCATTCCTGTCTTCATCGAAATACCGCAAAGCTACCGTCACGTACTTCTTTATGGTTGTAAGTAATCTAAACCGAGAGGTCATTACTCCATTTCTACCTCCATTGAAATACAGCAAAGCCGTCGTTACGTGTACTTGGTTTTGCACTCGTTTACTTCAGATCTTCTCTTCTCTGCTACTATTCTGGACTTCATCTTCATCATCGTTATCGCTTAATCCTTTCACTCCTACAGAGCCCTCCGATCCATTGTAGGGATCTCAATATTTTATTCAAGTGCTAATATGGTCAGCATTGAAATTATATACATAGCGATATCCTAAATCTAAATTACGACGATACAAGTGGAAATCATAATACAAGTACGGTACGTCAGACAAATCTAAATTTCGGAGTTGCACTTTCATATCCAAATAATACTAACATAGTTAAATATCATATGAATGATAATATAAATTATGAGAAATACGAGTATTATTAATATTAATAATAATTATACTGCCTGAACACTCACACATTTAGAAGCCAAAAATATAAAGACGTTCAGGTCTCAGCTACATAGGCATAACTTCAATCCCAGTTAAAATTAAAAGATAATAGCAGTCTCAAAGCACACATTAGCTGCCTTCACAGTACATACAAAATTGATTACAAGTTCATTAAAATTATTTCATCTACAGGGTGTTGCAGATAAATCCGACACTTGAGAAAAAGAAATGGGGAATAAAAACGAAATCTGTACATGCAGATACCCGAAATTTTATTTAACAGTTTAAGTGACATACTACATTATTTTTCAATGTAACTGCCTCCAGCAGCGACAAGCATCTCAAGACGGGCGCGAAATGAGCCACACGCTCTGGCGACATGTCCTTGTCTATGGAGGCGAATGCCTCCACGATGGCAGTCTTCAGTGTCGATTGTGTTGTGGGCGTGTTTGTTGGTCTTGGCCTCGATCACACCCCAGAAGAAATAGTCAAGAAGGTTGCAGTCTGGTGAGGAGGGCGGCCACAAGTCCGGCGACAAATGGTGAGGAACATTGTTTAACAGCCACTCTTAAGTCGTTTTGGCCTTGTGTGCAGAAGCGGAGTCCTGCTGGAAGACGTAAGGGCGTCCAGCGGCTATCTCGTCAATCCAGGGTTTCATCACTCTCTCCAGCACCTCCAGGTAGATCTCAGCGGTGATTCTCAGGCCCTCTTGAAAAAAGTGCTCCGGCATGAGATGTCCCTCACTGAAGATGACTCCAAGGTGCATGACGGAGGAGAGAAACTTCGTACGCTTTACGACAGGAACATCTTCGACGTCTTTGCAGATCCACCTGTCGTTCTGCCTGTTGCTCACCTGGTCCTGGTCAAAATTATTTTCATCAGAGAAGAACGTGAGCATGCCAGCGAACCCATGCTTGAGCTCGTTGACCAATGCCGCTGTCGTGACCTTCCTCGACTCCTTGCAGGCATCTGTGATGAGCATGCGGTAAGACTTACGGCAAGAGGAGTAACCAATATTCTTCTTGATCGTTCGGCAGATCGTTGACTTGTGACAGCCCATGTCAGCAGCGATCTTAGCGTAGTTCAGGCTTCCATCATTCAAGTGTCGGATTTATCTGCAACATCCTGTATAATATCATGGAAAATTTCCTCGCTAACAAAACCGTTAAACAACATTTAATGCGTTTTTGTTCGCAGAAAAGCAGGAGAAATAGTTACTTTGTTAAATTGTTCTTGGAAACAAATGAGACACGAAAGATTTTACAAATTTCTGACTTCTAAAACAACACTTGTGTTTTGTGGCATATTTGCTTTAATCATATTCCTATTTAATTCAATGTGGAGTAATGAAACAATGTAATTTTAGAGACTGGTACGTACATGATGTGCATCAAATTCAGCACCTGATTGGTTGGCTAGCAGATATGATGGACCAATCACATGTCCGGTAATTGACATCTTCAGCTAACAGCAGCTGACCTGACTCATCGTCAACCTATCAGAAAATTATTTCGCAAGGGAAGATCAACATGAAACTATAAGAAATACAGTAGGCATATACGAGTATTGCAATCTTTGGTACAAAATAATGTATACTAAAAATCGATAATTATTTCATAAACATTTGACTTTTTAGCTCGGTGAAAAGAGAAAATTTAACTTTGAAACTACAAAAATTGATATTATATGTTGACAATAAAAAGGATAGATGTCGTCCATTTAAAATAGACACATAGAAAAGTTTTCGAGGAATAAAAAGCTCATAAAATGCTCTAATCCAAAGTGTCTTCAAAATTAACTTTTTGGACGATAGCAATCAATATTTCAGCGATTAGAACTTCTGAATCGAACTTTCAGGTACAAAGTACCGTGGGGAACAAAATAATACAACACGTTGATTGAATCGCCAGATTGCGCATTTGTAGACCACGTACAATTACGAAAATTGAACTATATATATAAACAATAATATAAAATGTTAATAGTATATCTAAAGTTCACAAATAATTAATAAAAAATACATAGGAACATGAATAATACATACGTGAACAAAAGTTTATAATACACGACATTTTTCTCGATATTATATGAAAATTTTTGTAGGATCATTCCAGAATGTTCTAATACATACTACTATTTGGCAACCGAACTTTCGTCCGCATTCATCTCCAATAACGTGTCACTGGTACAGCAACTCTTATTCTGAAACGTCGTAAGCATGGATAAGAATAAAGACATTAGCCAAGATCTTCGCGAGCGTATTGTGGGGCTCCATAATGAAGGTTTGAGATATAGGAAAATAAGTGCACAACTGTGTGTTTCTATAGCCTCGGTTAGAACCATAATAAGTAAGTGGAAATGCTGGAATACGACTCTCAGCAACCCATGAACTGGCCGTCCTCGGAAGATTAACGACCGTGCTGCTCGAAAATTGGTCCGAACAGTAGTGCAGAGGCCTCAAAATACTCGTGAAGAATTGAAGGATGATCTCAAGGCATCTGGAATCGAAGTCAACAAATACACGATCAGCAGGGTACTACACCGTGAAGGTCTTCGCTCCCGCACCCCTCATTGGACACCTCTTCTCCAGAAACGTCACGTCAAGGCCAGGCTGAAGTATGCCAACAACCATTTGAACAAGCCAGCAGGGTTTTGGAACTCGGTACTGTGGTCAGAGGAAACCAAAATCGAACTATTTGGAAGAAACAGCACAAACCATGCTTGGAGGCAACAAAACGAAGAGTATTAACCAAAGTGCACCATACCCACTTTTGAGTTTAGAGGTGGCTCAATCATGGTGTGGGGATGTTTCAGCTCATCAGTGGTAGGTAAACTTCACATCATTGAAAAAACCATGAATGACAAAAAATATCGTGAAACATTGGAAGAGCAACTCCTACCTTAAGCTCGTTTGTTAAAATTGAAACATCGATGGAAATTCCAACAAGACAAGGATCCAAAGCATACTGCAAACAAAACCAAGGAATGGTTGAGGATGTAAAAGATAAACATATTAGAGTGGCCAAGTATATCCCCGGACATGAATCCGATCGAAAACTTGCGAAGGGAATTGAAATTGAAGATTCAGAAGAAAGGTCCCAATAACATCACTGAACTCAAAGAAATTTGCATTGAAGAATGGAATAAGATTACGCTCGAAAATTGTAAAAGGCTAGTAGTGAACTGCTATAAACGTCTCGAAGCCATAATTAATAATAAGGGCTGTGCAACGAACTATTAATGTATGTTTATCTTGAAATGTGTTGTAAACTTTTGTTCACGTATTTGTTAAACATGTTCCTATACATTTTTTCTACTAAATATTTGTGGATTTTAGATTTATTAATAATCTTTTTATACTATTGTTTATATATAGTCCAATTTTCGTAATTGTACGTGGCCTTTAAATGTGCAATCTGGCGATTTAATCAACGTGTTGTATTATTTTGCTCCTCACGGTATATGCATCATGTATGGAACGCAAGACAAACAAGAGACTAAAGTACAGGAGATGAAGAAGTAAAAGGGTTCATGGCAGGAATAATTCACGTACATATACTCTGGCACTATCCTTTCATGCAGGATAGTAGCCATTTTCTGAGCAAGGAACAAAGCATGGATTAATAAAAGGAAACACCGCGCTAAAATCCAGCTCATAAGGAAAAAAATACAAACGACTTCTAACCTGACTTCAATTTGACCTGTGATGTAAGACAAAGACAAAAACTAACCAGACTTTTATTTAGTGTTATATGAAAAGCTTATCATGTGCGGTGCATAGTTATCTGCTAATCAGACATCAGACAACTTATTGGTCTTCTCGACCCTGAACTGTGTGCTCAGCCTCGCCAGACCAGAAACTAATTACAAGGCCGACCCAGAGCAAAAATGCTTCTTTTATTGCAATATCGGTTAGGAAACCAGTCAAGCTAAATTATATAATATGGAACATAATTACAAGGTTGGCCGAGAAAAAAATTGATTACTTTATAGTTGTATTGGTCGGGAAATCGTTCAAGTTTGAACCACGCGCAAGACTAATAAAAGCTAATTCTTGATTTCATCTGAATCAGGAGCTGGTGATTCAAGGGTAAACCGTGTGTACGCCTGAATGGAAATATTAACTCCAAAAAATAAATTCATGCTTTTTTTTGATTAACTAAGAAATGTTATGCAACACAGGAAACAAAGAAAATTTTATTCATGGTTATAGTTTCTTCTCATATCTGAGATTTTTTCCCATTCACCAGTTTGAAAATACCTTCTTCATAAAATTCTTTAGATTTTGATGCAAATGAATTCCTAGTCTCTTCTCTACTTTGCATGATTTTGTTAAGCATGAAATTTCCCAAGGACAAAAAAAGGTTATATTTCGTAGGTGAGATGTGAAAATTTGGAGGATGAGGTCTCGGTTCCCATTCGAAGTCAATAATCTTCCGCTCTGCAAGACAAGTGTTGTGTGGTCGGGCGTTGTCTTGAAGGAAAACTAGGCTATTGTAATTCACTAATGTAAGATGTTTACTATTCATCTTCTCTTAGACTCTTTGCAATTCAGATAACTCGGTGATTTTTCTCAATTGCAAAGAGTCTCAAAAGAAATTTCTTGCAGGGTTAAATATCAAAGATTGTAACTATTTATATAAGTACAATATGTTCACAAAATTATTTGTTTCTCCAGAGCAACAAACAAAAATTAGTTGAGTCTAACATAATACGGAAAGTAGCATGTAAATTATGTCTCCCTTCTTATACAATCATTTTTGATCACAAACTTCGTAGACAATTCACTACCTCGCCTGTGAACGATGTTGCTTCGGATCCAAGTTTCTTCGCTTCTGTTGAAAAAAATCTCCATATGCAAATAAGGAAACACTTTTCCAATTTTTTGCAAAAGATGCTTCATTTCCGATAAGAACAGGCCTTTCACATGCAGATGAAAAGACTCTTATTTTTCAAGCTAAGAAGATGTTCCATTCCCCGACATGATTGTTCTTCACTTGAGTTACAGTAACAGCTTTTCCTTTCCTTTCTCAGTGTAGGAAGCTTTGGTCTTCTCATGGTAAAAAACGTTTCACTGCATCGAATTAATTAATTTCTTATCATATAATATCATAGATTAGGAAAGTCTTTGTGTTTCAATAAAATAACTAACTTACGTCACTACTGCTTCAATTACATCATTGATGCTCCATTCGAATAAAATCATTGAGGCTTCAATTAAATTAAGCCACTAATGTTCCAATAAAACAAGAGTGCTAGTGCCAACTAACCAATCAAAGAGAATCGCTTTTGCTATAATAAATAGTGTAGTAAATTCTTTGATGGTTCAATTAAGAGTAAAATAAAATCCTGGTGCCCTAGCTAAAAATTAGGCAAAATCCCTAATGTCTCAATTAAAATGAAATCCTTAGCGAAGAAATCGATTATATAAACAATTAAAATTCTTGAGCTCCAATTAGCACTTAAATAAACTGTCTAATGTCCCAATTAAGAACCAACTAGAACCACTAGTTTAACAATTAAATAAAAATACTAGTACAACAATTAAATTAGTACAACACTAGTAGAACAGCATTAGTGTACAACAATTGCACAACAACCCTAGTGCAACAATTGAATAAAAACAATAGTTTAATAATTAAATAAAAATAATACTGCCCCAATCGAATAAAAAACAATAGACCCAGTAAACAACAGTTATATAAAAATACTAGTGCAACAATTAAAGAAAAATACTAGTATAACAATTAAATAACCACTACTGCAATAATTAAATAGAAGCACCGTTACCCCAATTGAATAAAAACAACAGTGCAACAAGTAAATAAAAACCCTATTGTCCAATTAGCCTCTGCAACAGGAGCAGAACGCTGTGCCTACTCTCTAATTTTGTTGAAGCTGCTCGCAGATTTTCAAGGTAACGGTTAAATTTCACGCAAACAAGGCGATCAGCTCAAAAATAGAAAAACCGTCCTCGAAAATTGCGATCCGATGTCGGCAGGTGGAGGCACATGGCAAGGAAGCTGGACGAGCTTGTCGGCTGGAGCGACCTACCTACAAAACTATGCAGCGTTGTAGCCTGTGTCTGGCTGCTCAACAAAAATAAACAGAATCTTTGCGTCAAAATTAATGTAGCTCCAGGGCAACGGTGTTCAGTTGTAAAATAACACCATTTTGAGTGTATAGAACTAAAAGTATGGGCCACACTTTCGAATAGTAAGAAAATCATTTGCATTCCTATTTAGCTAACCACAAAATCGATCTATCTACTTACTGAGGACTGAACAGCCTCGTCACGTGGGCAGGAGAACGGAGCGGAGAAAGCATGAGATCAACGAGGGCATTGAATTAATTAAAAATAAAATCAGTTTTAGCCCTCGATAGCTTCTATGCTCCCTGCTCTGCAACACTTTTTATGGCACCAGCAAAGTCGGTAATTATTGATGGAAGCATTAAACGTTTCTCCCTTCACTGGTGATCCTAATAAATCGAAGTGCAGCAGGAAGTTTATGAAACTATAATGTTCAAGCTGCTCATTTGACTGAACATTTACATCTGAAGAAATGGTAAAATTGTGCTTTCCATTGGCGAATTTTATTTTCGAGTTCTTGATCGGGAGATTATATCGAGACATATTAGCACACTAACTTATTTTTCACACAAATTTAACACATTTGCAGAGAAAAAATAATAAATATTTATTGGTACAGTGTTTTTGCAAGCAAGTCCAAATATTTTCCATAACTCTGGAAGAAAATGACGTTCCAATTGTTACGCTATGGTTTACCAAGCAATTAAGCATACACACTAAAATTTAACTCCGCCAACACTTTGCTCAGAAAACATTGCCATGTTGTAAAGTTCGCTAAAAGTATTGCAGTTCTCAGACTGCAGCGCTCGCTGCCCTTCAAAGGTATAGCTTTTTTACGCTGTCAACATAACACAGAAGTTCTCACGGTGTCGCGCTGTTTGTGCTCCAGCAAAACAGTTGCAATCCAAACAGCGGCTGTACTGATGAGCAGGTGTTGTAACAGCTGCGCACTCCACTTGCATCAGTCCCTCTAGCTGCGTAACCTACTGCACACAGACGCATGATCACACACACTTTTAATCAAATGCATAGTCTGACAGTAACTACCAAGATATTCGATGGTCGTTCAAGAAAAACTACAATATTACGTTTATAATAGGCAACAGCACTTAATCGGAATGAAAATGAGCTAAAACGAAAATTCATTTGGAAGTTTTTATGAGAAATAATGAAGCTTCATTGAAATCGCAGGCCACAGTAGATATGTGGTTCATGCACAGTCAGCACGCCAATACACCAATTTATGGAAAACAAGAATTTGACACTCGTATTTCACACTAGAAACGGAAATATTTCCCACCCATTACGGCTGCAAATAGTAGCATCAGCATATTAGATATACAAATTCTTCAAATGTAACAAAGCAAACTTCATAAAATCAGAATTTTTTTTAAAAACAACTATTTTACATTAAAGCAGCTCCACAAGGGTGCTCAAAAATAAAGCGTGGATTCCAATCATTCTTTGATGAAAAAGCGTGTGTGAGTTCACCTCACCAAACACTGTTGTACAGATGGGTAGGACAGAGCTAAGTAGGCAGCAAAATGATGAAACAGAGATAATTTTCAGAGCATCAACCGCCCACGCTATGGAAGCAGTAAAACTGATGGTTGTGCATCTCAATATAAATACTGAAAAATTCATCGTACAGACAAAATTAACCGTAGAAAATCTACCTACAGTTCATACGCAAAAATAAACTGATGGTAGAATGAGGACTAATCCAACATGTCATGAATTGGACGAAAAAGAAATCTAAGTGTAAAGTAACCAATCAAATTTTGAATATCCTTATATTAAGCCTGGATTTTTGTAATTATTTGTAGTTCAATAAAGTTAGCTGTGCTGCAAGTTAGTAAGATGAGGTATGAGAATTTCAGGCACATCATCTCGTCTTTACATCACTACGCAGAAACCAAAACCATGTTCACGCATGGCTGTTCAAGAATGCACTTCGGGGAGGATGTACATAGTTTCATAAACAAACTTTAATTACTTGAAAAGAAACATGAGAAGTAATAAACATACACCATGACTAAAAAGTCAACTAGTATAAAGTCTATCTTCAACGCCGAAGTAAATTTACATCCTTTTCAGTAATTTTTTGTAGAAAATACGAAAACCGACCATAACCAATGTTAATTCGCCAATAAGTTAGCGTAGGGAGGCAGTCAGAATGATATAAATATGCGCAAAGTTGCTAAGCAGAATCATTATTTATCGTAAAATATCATACTAGGAGACCAACTTGAAAACTCATTATTTTTCATGAATGTTGACGAGCGTTTTAGGTGTGTGATCGTAATTGTTCCCTGTAGAAATTTTGCTAGAAATTTCCACCATTCCATTACGAAGTTCATCCTAATAACGAAACGCTACGAACCCTTATTTTACTGAACACCATGTACAAAAATGTCATGGAATCATAGCTTGATTGAATGGTATAAAAACCATGTCGTGTAAGCTACATCACATGCAAAATCCAGGTGCAAATTTCAGATGATTCAATGAGAATCACATGTCAGGTTTCCCATGGAAGAAGAAGTGTCCAAAGAAACCCCCACTCCATCCAGCAAGAAGAAGACACTACTCCGTGTAATGCACTCCAGTCGCCCACTCCTGATGATGCCATCAAGTTGTAAAGCGATGGCTGTACGGAAGAGACCACCAATTGGTCGATGTTGCGGCAACATCTTCCTTCATGCAACAACAGGCAGTCCTGCGGGTGCTACCATCGTGGTTAAAGGTAATACAGAGCAAGCGTGTTCTAAATGCGATATGAAACGCACAAAACTTCGAATAAAAAACGCAAGTCTCGTCTCAAGTACAAGTTAGAGAAGAGCTACCAACGTATTTGTTCAATGAAATTGGTGGAAACTAGAATCATGGCATGGAAACGAATTTTCCACAAGATAACAACGTGACTACTGCAGTGAATTCATCAGTTGCATACTGAAGACGCAGAGCAGGCCTTCGCACATGGAAACGCCACTTCGAAGATGACAGCACACAGTTGATCAAACGAGATAGCGATGGACCAATTTGACATGATCGACTTTCCTTATTCAAACGATGAGTTTCGTAACTAAATTGACTTCGTTACTCTGGACGCCCGACTTCATCCTACGCAACCATACCATCCAATTCCCTGGCTAGCTTAAAATGTGTCTGTAGAACTACGTACGATCATGTGCACAATGCAACAACCGTTAGTGTTAAACAACCTAACTGACATCATACCCTTATAGATGCTAATTGTAATATTATGAAGGTAAAAATGTGCACCTACATTGGAAGTTAGAATAAAGATAAAATTAAAAAATAAACATCGCATGTCTTTTAGAGCGCAGGCAAACACTAGAAAATTCGTAGTGCTGATTCAACACCAGCACAACTCGCTGAAACTGAAGAATATTTCGTTTTTAGAGTATCTTTGCGCCCCAAAAAAGCAGCATTGTCTCGCTGAGCACAGGTAATGTCGCCGCAACTCCGTGAGTAAAGTTAGCCAGCACACACCCGCATGCTGATCAGCCGCAGCAGAAAAGGACGCAGAGGGTCATCTTACAAATGTTGACCCTTTAAAGTTGCGGTTTTTTTCCCGGGAAAGAAAGCACTTTGGGCTACAGTAGGGCACTTTTTAATCAGTCAAAGGTAATGATATTTTAAATAAATAATTGAATTTACACAAAAATTGAAAGCCAATCCAGTTGTTCATGTGTCCATTCGTTACATGAAAGTAACGTCAAATATGATACATTACCAGCTGATTGAAGCATTCATGGAAAATAAGTCAATACGCTGGAACAATGGAACGGCTTCTATAGTACCATCATATCGACATACATTTCTGAAAAGCCAATGCCTGAAAACGAACTAATAAACTACGGCAAAGAAATAAAAAACAGGCATATTATTTTTGGAAAGATCTAAAAATTTGCTACCGCGAAATACGTGTAGCATTCTGAATTTGTTAGAGCATTGGACAGATGGCACTTATAAGAGTTTTGAATTTATTTTCCGTGAGCTTGCGTTGCTTTGCGTGGGACAAAGCATACCAATGCTAAAAAAGTTTTTAGCTGCGGGTCATTCTTCCAATCAAAAAATGTATTAACGCTATAAGGTGTTAACGGAAAAAATGCATCCGTTGTTTGTAATTTTTCCCTTTTATCCCGTTTCAGTTGTAATTTTAAGGAAAATCTGCAGCTATTCCATAAATAAGTTGAAAAAATTGAGAAAATAAGCAATAATAGATTAAATTGATGTAAAGAATCTCAGCGCGAGGCTCAGGATACAGAACCTCTGAACTCCGATAAAAATCGTAAAAAATTTTGTATCAAAAATCGTTCTTCAACATCACCACTACACTATGTCATGATCGAGGCAGTTTGTTGATGAGAAAAAAATAAAAGACTTTGAATTACCTGTTACCGTAAAGATGTCATCGTAAGTTTCTGCTTTAATAGTGCAAGGGAAATACATATTTTCAATGCCTGCAAGGATGAAGGTTCACAAAATTACGGCATAAATTGACTTTTTCTTAAAGCATAATAGGGAAAGTGAAGGAAACAAGCATGAACAAAGTATCGAGCATCATATTTAGCTCCACACTGAGAAAAATAATTTCAAAAAATCGAAAAATGATGAAATAAATAAGGCTGATATTTTCAAATGACCCTCGAAAAGGCTGGTGAACTTCCATGACCGAGATAAATATGATACCAAGTAGACACCCACAACGACTCGAACATGAGAACTAATTGGTCCACGAAAATTTTCAACTTGTAGTTATAGATTTTATGTCTTTTTCTTATACACTGACTCGCAAAACTACTTGAATCTTTTGAAACTAATCGTTCATAAATATTACATTTAAAAATTCTGCAATTCATTTTTCAATTAGTTTTTTTAGAATAACTGTTTGCTCTTCATAAACTAGCGAGTGAAAATATTCTAGAAAGTGAATTTATGGTGCCAGTAGCTCCAGCAAAGTTGTCACTGTAGAAACAGAAGATTGCTATTGCAGAGAAGGTCGGCGGCGTGACCAAATGTCGTATCTGAAGACACAATCCCAACTTTGTCTGCACGATCGGCGATTTGGGTTGCAAATTGCAGCGCAATGATATGACGAGCTTCTTGAGAGCCATGCGCTTGTTTTCCGAGCACCCATTCTGAATGGAAATATTTGGCAGCTGTGCAAAGTTTGAGCCATTCTATACAGCCGACGCAAGTTCCCGACTAGTGTGAGTTGAGGAGAGTGTCCGACCACACACCTCCAGACGCGTATCATTGACTCCTTAACCGTCAGATGCGTGTGGACACATTCTCCTCGAATGAGCCTGCGTACGACTTAGACGCGTGTATACGTCATCACCGAAAAGAGTATTTCATAATATAGTTTCAATCATTACAAAAAAAGAAGATGCAGATTACATATGAAATGTAAATAAAAAGCATTATATTAGCATCAAAAGAATAAATGGCCCTTGGTAGATATTTTGTGTGGAAAAAAATTTTCGCCTCATTGCAGTAAAATTTCGATACCAAGTACTAGAAAACACATTCTGTCAAGGCACGTTAGTGATGATGGGGTCCTGATGTAGTGATGACAGGGTCCTGATGTAGTGATGACGGGGTCCTGATGTAGTGATGACAGGGTCCTGATGTAGTGATGACGGGGTCCTGATGTAGTGATGACAGGGTCCTGATGTAGTGATGACAGGGTTCTGATGTAGTGATGACAGGGTCCTGATGTAGTGATGACAGGGTCCTGATGTAGTGATGACAGGGTCCTGATGTAGTGATGACAGGGTTCTGATGTAGAGCAATAGCAAGGCATATGCAAGCCCGTTAGAAATGGAGCAGGATTATTGGATGTATCTGACAATGAATTACGTCATTTTCGTGAGAGTTTTAAATTACTATTTCTTTAAGATAATTTGATTTTCATTGCCAAAGTACATACTTTGTTTTAAGGGAAGGTGTGTTAACAGCTTTGACGTTACTTCGTACAGCTGTTTAGAACTTACAATAAAAACATATCATAACTCTCTGTTAGAGATAGACTAGTGATCATGCTCCCAGCAACTGTTCCCGTGCTTCCTGTGTTGATACGTGAGACTCGTAGGAATGATATGAAAATATGAGGAAATTATCAAACCAGTCAGTCAATGGTTTTTTTTGGCTCCCTGCATCGCAAGCAGGAGAAAATCTGAGTGTTGTGTGGGGACTCGAACTAGAGACCTGACAACACAACTGAAGCCGCTTAACCACTCGATTACAGTGGAAGCTCACAGCTTATGCTGTATGTACAGTAAACACAACAGTATGTACAGTTGCAATTTCAACCATACTGCCCGTCTATAATCCTGACAAGAATGCAACGCATTTTGCTATCAGTTGTATTGATTTACTCAAGCCACAAGCAAAAACACTTTTCATGCATTGCAAAGAAAATAATACAAAGACATGATAGTTTTTCCTGTCACTATTGTTCGGTAACAATATTTTCTGTCTTGAGCACTGAAATATTCCATGCTATCGAAAATTTCATTCGCGAATTAATACATAGATTACAAATACAAATTCTAACCTTTAGAAGTATACCAACAGCAGTGTGCATGTTTCGTCCACAACCGACGTCACATCAAACCCAAAATTCGAATCGACGCGAATCACCGAACTTCAAGCGAGGCAAACATTCAAAAGACATTTCGTTGGACGCTTAGGCAATTTTGCCCGCTCTAATTCCTGAAAAGAATTCTCGTCAATTCACTGGTTCAGTCAGCAGTGCATTTCGCGCTGTAATTCCTGCGACGTGAAGAGGAAGCACACCGATGAGAGTTGCTCAGTACGGAGGCTCGGGCGTATCTAGCAAACATTTTATCCACCTGTGTAGCATACTTCCTTATTGTCACTTCCCTTTGCATACTTCTCTAATTCTTTCGCAACTGCAATGATAAATAGTGTATTAAAAACGGTAATAGAGGACAAAACTTCTTACATTCGAAAGTGAGAGACTCTTATTAGCATAATCGTAAATTCAAACCAGTTTTAAAGATTGAATAATCGTAGCCAGCAGTGTCATACTTTATAACTTACATTACTCTTGATGATTTATCTTTTTCTAGATTAGTACGGAATTAACTAGTTTAAAGGGAACTTAAATGAGGTTATTAGAAGAAAGGGGACAAAAAATTAGACAGAATTACTTCCAATATTATGCCGCTCAGACCACGCTGTCGATGAATGCAGTTATTTTTAGACACATGTACGCTAAATCTTAGTATATAATACGGGTTTGAATTCTGGTTTTTATTTGGAGGGTACAAGTCTAAGGTATTCACACACACCCCTTAATAAGTATTATGTTTTTAATGATGGGTCATGAGATATGCTCAAGCACACACAGAACTGATAGCAGTGTCCTTTTTAGGAACCTGTTCCCTGTTCCGTTCATGTGTTTTACTCCGTCCGTCAACCACTAGCTTATTGCCCGCATCAGTGCAAATATGCCCAATTCGGCAATTTGTCTCGGGAATCATTCTAAATCCAAAAGTTTACAATTTTCGACACCTATGGATAAAAGAAAGGACATTGAACCTTATTTGAGTCTCAGATTTCGGATGAGTGTGGCGGACTCAACATTTGAACGCCCTGAGGAGATGTTGAAGAAGAAAGACTATCAAGCTGACGTCTGGGGTTGTGAATGAGTGGTGGCTGTGGTATCGTTCGGCCCCCTCACTCACCTACACTGCTTATTCCATCCCTCTAGCTGTCCACCAAACCTGCCCACTCGATTCATTGTCCACCAAACCTATCCATCCCTCTGCTGTCCATTAAACCTGTCCTCCCCGGCAGTTGTAACCCACTTGACTCGCTGCTCACAAAACCTGCCCACCTTCCCAGTTGTACCCCACTCCTCTCGCTGCTCACCACAGCTGACTCGGTACAAGGGTTTGCTTCGCTTTGATGTCTCTATCTTGAGAGCTGGTCGCTGAGCATGAGGACTCTCAGACTTAGCACTCCACTAATTAACATTCAAGCCGCTCATTCAAACCAAGAAACTTCCCAAGCGTTCCTGGCAAATGAACAATTCAATTATGAGCATATTTGTATTCCTGCGAAGCTCTTGCGTTTCTACGACAGCTCAATGATCGATATTAAAAGGAAAATTTATGGCATTAGCTGCACTGATTTTAATCGATTTTTATTATTCGGGACACAATGTACTCTGCAAAATTAACACAAATTTCTAGTTTGTTCTCATAATATTACATTGTAACGACGTTCATATGTGAGAAAAATTATTGAAAACCATTTTTACTTTGGTAAGATACGTGAACTTTGTTTTCATACATGGATGTTATTGAATTTACCTGCTGAATGTCACGGCAAGAATTACGTATGCATGTTATTGAATTCATGTGCTGAATGTCATTGCAACAATCATGTATGGATGTTATTGAATTTATGTACTGAATGTCATTGCAACAATCATGTATGGATGTTATTGAATTCATTTGTTGAATGTCATTGCAACAATCATATATGGATGTTATTGAATTCATCTGCTGAATGTAATTTCATTAATTGTGCAACAATCATGGACACACACTTTCATGCCTGAGCGTGGGCAACATACGTGTGTTACTAAATCTCTACAATTGACGTTCAATTTCCCTAAATGCAATCAATTTTAATATTTTTTGTGCAGCAAAAGAATTTTTCGTCAAATCAAGATGAATAGAATAATCGACTGGGGAAAATAAATCTTTTTAAATCCCCGAGGTGAATAAATACGTGTAATTTATTCGTTCATTCATTCATGGATTTTATTAATGATATTAAACGCACAAGTAACAAAATAATAATTACATAGAAAATATCATAGAACAAGAAAGGAATTTGTAATAAAAATTGATAACAATGTTTGGCAATCCCAACGAAGGCTCGCTCATCAGGAGAAATGGAATCTTAAACCCCCGCTGGAAGCATCATCGTTGTGTGTGTCAATCTCTGTATGAAATAAACAATGTGTTCGGTAATTCTACCCCCGTACCAGACAGCAGCCGTTATTCAGAGAGAAATAACGAACGTTTAGGTGAGGCTTCTCAGTTTGTTCGCGCCCGAGTTCTTGCTGTCCAATAAGGAATGCCAACCACAGCACTTCTACGACTTCCATATCTGTGAGAAGTTAAGACACAGTCGAGCTCTCCTGAATTTCATCATGATCATGACACTGCTGGAAGTACATGCTCTCAACACCATTATGTCATCAAGGAGAAACCAAACTTTGTAGGAAGCGTCTGACGTCTAAAATGGAAAATAATATAATGCTCTAAATTCATTTCTCCAAAAATCCATTTGTAGTCTACTAATAAAAAAATGTCACTAACCCAAGTAGGAACTCATCATAAAAGAATTCTAAGTAATTCATTACTTATCACAAGGTTCTAATTACTAAGTATTTAGTCTAATATTCAGGAAAACACTCATCACTCGAAAAAATTTATTTGAGTGAAGAAAAACTTCCCTACGTAGATGTTATTTATGAACTCGTGCAATTACAGTGGAAATCCGACTCCGTAATTCCTAATGAATTTTAGAACCCGCATTTTGTGCTGGAGAGATGCACGACTTCGGAACGCAGACATCCAGTATGCACCACCTCTCCAGGACTCACGTTATTTTCTTGCATTATAGTAAAGTTGTGCACCTGCTTTGAAGTAAAGTTAAGTTTCTGTGTTGGAGTAACGGTGTATGTCTCCGTTGGAGTAACGTTGTGTTTCTGCGTTAGAGTAACGTTGCGTGTCGGCGTTGGATTAAAATTTTATTACTGCATAAAATTAACGATGTTTTCTGCGTTAGCAAGTAATATTAAGAGTGCTGGGACGTTTCTTAGGTCCTGTAAACATGCTGGAGCTGAGCTGATGATCCACAGAAGATGAGTTTGCGTCGAGTTGACACGCGGGCAATCAGGCGCTGGTGCTGGTCTGACTGACCGTCCCTCAGAGCTGCGGAGCCTCCGCTGCTACTTGTGAGCCAGCGCAGTTCCCAGCATCCGCACTAACCGCACGGAAATCCACGGAACAAACTGAGAAATTTTTCAGTTTTCAGGGACGGGAAAAATAATTAATATCCATAACAGCTGATGAATGATATATGATGATATTTACTGAGTGCCTAGCGAGTTAAGTGGCAAGCCCGACGCTGTAACTCACCGCATGCATGACGGTCGACCAAATGGTCGGCACATCAAATATTGTAAGAAGTATCAAATTTAAATGATACACTGATACTTTTTTATCCTTGATAATGTTTAACAAACAAAGAATCTGGAAAATATTATAAAAATCAGAAATGTCTTGGCACAAAGTCGATTCTTAAGGATACGTCAAGCGCCTGGATCTTCTTCAAAATACTGTTCAGCTATTTTACCATCACTATTTTCAGTCAAATTTTCTTTGCTCCAATTTCTATTCAAACCAGCATTAAGTTGAAGTCTTAAACCAGGTACTGGAACTGTCGTATTTTCGTCTCAACTGTGAATATTAGTCAAAAAACTTCGCTCGTTAATCTTACTCCAATCCTACTAAAAAAATTTTCACTCGAGGGTTTGCTCAAGTTCTTACAAAAGTCCTTAACTCAACGAAGTCTTACGTAGTTTACTGGTAGCCCACGGTCGTAAGAAACTTGCCAAATTTGAAAACTTAATTGAACCTCAGACCGTCAATTCGTTCTTTTCTGAAAGAAATTCCTACTTACTTACTTTCCCCAGGCAGCCAGTCACTGATCACTATAACGACCAAGTTATTTCCTGATAGAACGAAATAGTGTTTAAATTATCACTTTTCTTTACTGGTTTGCTATGTAATTTCAGTCAACTTTTGAACGAAACACCTAGAATATAGGATTAAAGTGAATTATACATGATGCACTCCATGAAGGGCAGCGGTCCATGTAGGGCTAGGAGCCTTTTCTCGATCATTAATATGATATAATTGACTTCCTCAGTACCTTTGAGTTTTGCCAAGCGTTAGCACGCAATACTCCTCCTGGTCGTAAACAGTTTGTGGAAAAAAGACTAAAAATTTGATTCGTGCATTATATTTTTAAAAAGTACATGAAACAAAGATGAATTTCAGGATTCAGGAACTTGGATGAATTTCATAAAAACATGCATTTTCATTGACATTGAATTCATTTTTCAAGACGATCTTTGAAATTTTCAAACAAGGCTTGCAAGACAGCGTCACAGCTACGGCTGTGCATTTTTTATTTGTTAATTCGTGCTCTGTACACCCTAGACTGTTATTCCTTTTATGCGTTTTCTGCTACGCTTTTTATTTTCCTGTTGTTACAACAGGTGGTTAGAAAAAATCCTGCAATATCCCTTGGTAGGAACGATCTGTTTTTTTTATTTAACAGGATATGAATGAAATGAGTTTACGTTTTAGTTTTAGCACACGTGAGGCTAATTTTTATCACACAGCGAGAAAAAATTGCCATGTAAACACTAAAACCCTGAATGTTTTTTCGACTGCAAGCCAACTGTTTCCGACTAGAAGGAGAATTTAGTATGGTTTATACTACAATCTGAAATACTTCAATCAAAAAATTTCAATTTATTTTCAATGTTAGACAATGAGCTACGAAACCAATATCAAATCGTAGCCAATAAATTATGATGAAACGCATAATCGGATACACAATCATGACAATGAGTCCTAGTTCCTCCTTTGTAAACTATTCAAATGATAATATTCAAGGTAAAATAGTTCATTCAATGCAGTCTTGTACGAGAAATTCCATCCACATGATACCCCAGAGGCGCCTGATCAAATCGTCAGTCTCTACAAGCAAGCATCATCAATCCCTGACTTGCCCATCATTCATGCTGCGACCACTGCTACAAGCCTCTTCTCCCTCGCCAGAATAAATTACCAGTATGAAGCTACAGTGCAGAACTTGTAAGTCGTTTGAAGTAACTTGAATCATGATCTAGAACAGCGGTAGGTTCAAAAACTGTGTGCATCGCAAGGAAATTAAAAAAGTTCCAACACCAAGGCCGACGTGAGCGATGAGTTGGCTGTGTTGATATCACCATAGGCACTGCCACTGACGTCTTCATACGCAGGAGAGGGTTGGTTATTCAACTCTGTCTCCAGAATTAGTCGTATACGACTCACTTTTTTATTATTTCAGTTGCTGTGTCATATAAGCAAAACATACAGTCGTTTTCTATTTAAGTCACATTAAAAAAAATTACATGAGGTTATGATTAATTGTGAGTTCAAAAAAGTCAAGAACTCGGCTCGTACAATACGAAGAGATATGACTGCAATAATCTCTTATGACCGATTTTTTTAAAAGAAGGCCTGCTTTAGGATTTCAAAATTACTATCGATGCACAAGCAGTGAGTAACAACTTAAACGAGTTCCAGAATTACCGAGATGCTCGCACGTAGCGCAAGTAAGCAGATCCTATACTTTAAGTTTGACCTCAGACGCTGTTCAAATAGAAGTCTGAACGTAACTATGGTCATACCAAACAAACAAAAGACAACAGTAATGAGCACATTTTTATAACTGGGAACAATTGCTAAATTTCAAGAATACCATGAATGGCCTCGTTCAACACGCAAATGTTAGACATGGAACTTGAACACTGAACTAACTCCAGATAAAAACAGTCTAGCAGAAAATTCGGACCAGCTTTGGGAACGAACGTATTGGCGAGAGCATGCGAGATAAAATCCAGACGCTCTTTCAAGCGACTCGTTCGATCGCATGGATAATCGAGCAGCCCTGCAAACATGTCGCCGGTAGGCACCGGTGATGTATCTAATGTGATTAAGGACTTTGCAGAGACCCGGGTGAAATATGTGGCTTGTTAGGGAGGACATCTTTATAGAGCCACACATAAGCGATGCCAAGCTAGGCGCTCACGAAGCAGACGAACTCCCACAAAAAGACCCAATTGTCATCAAGATGAGGACAGATAAGGAGGGCTACAAGCTGCGGTACACATCAAGTTACTGCTCGGGTTCAGCAGGGCTCTCAATTCTGGTAGAAGACGGCGCCATCATCGCGATGTGTTTCATTATCTTTTATCTCGTGGCACTAATACGTCACCATTATAATAAAAGTTTTAATTTCTAATAAGATAGCACCGCGAGGAAATTGACCCAAATTCAATCTCAGATTGAATGACCTGTGGCACGATAGCTTTGATTGTACAAGTTCAAAGAAGTAAAGAAATTGATTTGAAGATTTGAAACCTCGTATTCACCGCCAGACATCAAGTGGTGGAGTTCTAATCTAGCTCTCAGTACTCGAGACTTCACGACAGAGTTAACGAAGTAGTTTTCTGTATTCACTTTTTATACAATATCTATATGGTTGTGGTGGTTAAACGAGGAATATGATAAAATAATAAAAATCATACCATATCTCGTACTTGATCTAACTAAGAAAATACAGAATGCACACTACACAGAGCAATCAGAAATGATCTCAAACGCTATCACTAAACACAGATGGTTTAAAGATATGAATAGATACTTTAAACATAAACTGGATAATTACTTTACACGTACTTTAAATTGAATAATCACTTCAAATTGGATAATGTCTTCAAATAATTACTTTAAAGAAATATTTTGATTGGATAATACTTTGAACGCAAAACTACTCGCAATTACATCAAATAAAATCAATCCCAGTAATTATTAGTTGTCTGAGTAACTTGTATGACTTCACCAACTCGTAGTTACAGCACTTCCAATAACAGCCAGGGATGAACAAATTTCCCCTATATTTTAGGGGGTCATACGATAGGATCCCTGCCTAATATTTACGTATATGAATAAAATTCTACAATAATATTGCAATTTTTTAGTAAACTTGTCCCGATGTAATGAGTTCTCAGATATCAAGAAGCAAAGATAAAGAGCCAAAGAAACGAAGTTACTATTTTTTCGAATTAATTTCATGTATTATGAATTAGAATAATTATGATGAGTTTCTATACACTGACGTTCCTAAGTAAATTAATGGACGCCTTTTAAACTCATTCAAAGAAGTTCCTGTGGGATCAACGATAATATTTTTGCAAGAAAATAATTATTTTACAGCAAATATGTTATTTTAGATGCAAATGTATTATTTTACATGGAAATGTTATTTTACATTCAAATACGTTCTTTTACTTTCACCAATCGTACTATGACTTTGTAATGAATATATTTGTTTCAACAACGCACCAAAAAAACGCTAGTTTGATTTACATCCACCGACCGATAGTTTGTGCAGTTGTTATCATCAGTTCCAGCTTGTGAAGCACCGTGCAGCCGAGAGCTTTATAAGCAATTTATAAGCAATTTCCGTGTCTCTCATAAGACCAGTCATTAAAAATTACAAGTAAAGAACAAAGCTGCACCAAAGTTGTCATTACAATTATTCAGATTTCAAAAAATTCCTTTCAGTCGACATGCCATCGCACAGCATCTCAGAGGCAGAGGCATTCCTGCGTGCGGCCTGGGTTTGACAGCATTTATTTACGCACTGCGCAAAACTTCTATTAATACTTTTTCTTCCTGAAGAAAAGTTCCTCACTGAAGTTTAATAGTTTTGCTAAAGTTCTGTCGATAACATACAATATTTACTCTGCAAAAATGTCCCTAAAACAACTTCTGCGGCGCTCGGAAACATAAAAATGAAAAGCATGCTTACTTCTCTCGCGACAGTTCATAGTCTTAAGAGAAGCAGTAGCAATGAAGCTAACAACGTGACATCAAACACAAAAGCAATTAAAAATTGAAAAATTAGAGCGCAGCTCTAATAGAGTTAAATGTATCCTACTCAAGAAAGAGTTATATTTTTAATGCACTTCGAAATTTTCAATGATTGATAAATCAGTGTATTGAGCTCCACCACTATGAGTTAGAGAAGCTACACCGATTTAAGTTAAATCACACTCGAATTTACTGTAGCATTATTTGTCTGCGCTGGCAAATTTTACGTTAATTTAAGGTGATTAGTTTAGCAAATTCCTCATTATAAATTAAAGTATTTGCACGAGACGTGTCTTCAGTTTTACTAGTCACATGTAACTTGGAGGAAAGTAACGACACATTTTAACGTTAAGCATAACCACCATCATAAGTACATAACTCATATTACCATACACAGTCCGTTCATTGAGGTACTCAATTTTATTGAAGAAACCTTGAATTCATTATTGTTGTAAAATAATATAGTGTATGAAATAATGAGTATCGCTTCAAAATAATTTACACTCCACTTATTTTTATAACTTACACTGCATTGTAACAATTAATTCATACAGTATTGAATAAATCAATGCCAAATGGATTAAATTATTTAACACTGCAGTGAATTAATTCAGTAACTCTGCACAGAAAAAATTGAATTAATGTTAAATAATAATCATAAATTAATTAATGAATACGCTGTTGGATTGAATGCATTTATGAGACTTAGAGTTGTAGGACTCTTCACACCGCCACTCAAACCAACACTCACATTACTGAACTCCAGCACAAATAAACAACCCGGCCCTAAAAAATGTCCGAATTGGAGCACTTTCAAAAGCAATATCAAATTCATTGATTAAAACATAAAAAGTTGAGAAGCGCAGTAAAAAAAGCATCTTCTGGATCACCGGTGCGTCATCTACATATATAATAGACAGTTTATCTCCATCTCTCTCTCTCTCTCTCTCTCTTTCTCTTTCTATCACTCTCTCTCTTTCTCTCTCTCGCTATCTCTCTGTGTCCGTCCCATTACTGCCTATCTATTACTGAAAAAAAATTATTGAACTGAAATCAGAACAGGTACACATGTATTATGAGCATTACATTGTGCATACCAGAAGCGTCGGATAAAATACGCCATTTTACCCGTAACTAACCTTCCTCTCGTACAAGGCCATGTTATCGCTAGATCAGATACAGAATGGAAGTTTTGTATATATTCGTGAAAAATATTAATCGAAAACACATTAATTCGTCCTAAAACTTTAATAAATTCGTTTGTATAATGATTTCATATTAGTCAAATCTAAACCATGAAACTTCCACTGAATTATCTAGTATATATGTACATTACTATAATAACAAGGACATCTATCTGATGCGTGCAATTGATATGCTAGATACTTCTCGAAATATAATATTGGCCAACTTTTTTGCGGTCATTCTACAGAGCACATTGTAGCCAAACTGGAACTCCAACACCCAAATTTAGGCTATGATACATCTTCTTCCTGCAAAAACTCAAAAATGCAGATGGTCGATAGAATTCTCCAGTACAGAATATCATATTTAACACACTGCTTTTCACTTGTTGCATAATTAATAATAATAATAAACATATAGCAATAAAAACGATAATTACAAAAAAGTATTAGTGGTTAAAATAGTAATAATAATAATAGTATCAGTAGTAACAACAAGCTTCCTACATCAGTATCAGGTCGCATTCCGTGCGAATTTAAGCAGCTTTGTTCAGTCAGATCCATTTGATGAATTGCATTAGTGAAGAGACGATCTGCACACAACGAAGACAACCAGCCAGCCTCCTAGTTATCATCCCCTCTCCCTCCCAGCCTCCTAGTTATCATCGTCTCTCCCTCCCAGCCTCCTAGTTATCATCCCCTCTCCCTCCCAGCCCCCTAGTTATCATCGTCTCTCCCTCCCAGCCTCCT
>VCRD01000066.1:108731-126575 GCA_006783055.1 Trinorchestia longiramus | reverse complement strand
GCCCCTAGTTATCATCCCCTCTCCCTCCCAGCCTCCTAGTTATTATCTTCTCTCCCTCCCAGCCTGCTAGTTATGATCCCAGCCCCCCTCTACCTCCTAGCCCTAGTTATGACCCCAGCCCCCTCTACCTCCTAGCCCTAGTTATGATCCCAGCACCCCAACACAATACAGCAGAGACAGTAAGATCCATCACAGTGGTTCTGCAAAGTTTAGATGAGCGTTCTCCTGCAGTTCCATACAGCCTATATACTTTTTAGAATATCTCATTATTATCAGCATCTCCGATCATTACTCTCGTGAATTTCATCCACGTTTTCCTACATTCATCAACTCTTCTCACATTAAACTATGACGTTAATTATGACAGATAAGAAGTTGAGTTTCAGTTCAAGTTCATGGTAACAGCTACCTCCAAGGTGAGGCGTGGCGCTTCAATTGAGTAATGATACAAGCATAAATTTAGGCAGCTATGAGTATTTCTCAGCTACACATAGATAGACGATAAGCAAAAATTAACTGCTGTTCCAATACTATTAATAGCATTATTTGACAGGCCTACGAGATAGATGATTAAATAAATTGTATAATATAAAGAATATCATGTAACGCAAATAGAGATTAACAACCTCGTGAAATTAACCAATATAACCAATTAATCGATTAATTAATCGATTATATTAACCAATATAATCGACCCAGTAGAGGATATAGTTGGTTAGCTGAGTTCGTATCGGAGAGAGCAGTATTAACGAGCCTCATAAAAGTATTGAGTTTCTTCAGAGAGATGAGTGAAGTAAGGTAACAAAAAAATTTCTGTTCGATATCTTCAACGAGGAAGCTACTGGTGAAATATTTCAAGACCTCGAAGGATATTTGTTTTAAATGTTAGCAATGTTACACGAAGTTGTAGGAACGTGAAATTTAAACAGCCTAAACGCTCTCATTCAGCTCTCGATGTGGAAAACACGGCAGTTCATTTTTTGTAGTTCGGTGATACGAAAACGAATACACCTTTGAAATTCGAGACTTCAGCCTAGCTAAGAATTATGCACAGAGTCGAGCGAAGTTCAGTTGATTCCGCATTTAAATTCAAGAATTTTAATTTCCGAATGTTGTTCGAACTGACGCTTGTTTACACCAACACCGGCGACTCAATTGTAGTACATGTTTAGAATTCGTTGAGTTTGTGTACACATCAATTAGGATATTAGGTGCAGTAAAGGTATGATAGAGGCATAATTTAGTAATAACGGTACATTCAAGGGTTAAGCCAAAGCCAAACTACCAACAACCTGTGACCTGGGGGTATCTTCCCTTTGTACCTATGAACCTAGTTTGATACATGAAGAAACTCTGATACAAACATTATTCAGGTTGTATACATTCGCTGTATATCCAAAACCTTTAGAAACGGGCAACTAATTTTCGAGAACGAGGTCCCACCTCGTCTCGTGGCCTCAAAACCGGCAATGATTCCATCCTCAGAATGAGCCAAAGTCTCGTTTCATCTTCTCAAGACATGAATAACTTTAATAAAATTAGAACTCCTCGCAAACTTCACTCGTACAGAACCACTATTTTTGAGTGCTGAGTCTGCACAGAGAAATATTTTGCGCACTTGAACTGTGCAAGAAGAGCTTTGGCCTTTATGATTGTGACCAAATGTAGAAGTGTCCCATCTCTCCAATAACTCTTACACACCATTTCAAACGCACACGTGAATATGAACGTCTTTTGGGGGGAAAGTCGACGACATGCGAGCGAAATGATGAGTTTTATGCTTTTATAAGTTCACAACAATGAACTAATAACTCTGATGACCGAGTAAAATGAAAGAGCAGAATAAATCAAAGGCTATTGTTTTGATCTGGCAAGGTTTGATTCGTAGTGACTGGGCGTTTTACAGTTAGACAACAGGTTGTAAAACAATGTAGCTTTAACGCTTTGTAACGTAATATAAAGAGAAGGTATTAGAAGCGATTAAATTTGAAGCCCTTTTACATGAAACTTTTTCGTACGTAAAAAATCTCTGTGGTCTAAATGGAACATTCCATTTCACTGCTGCACACTTCCACAGTCAACGCAATATGAGGCCGGAATATGAGCTCTTTGAAGGTTTTCTCCATAAGAGATGCCTGCCTAACGAGTGCAAGCAGCAGAAAACTTCATGACATATGAAACCTAGCCTGTTGGCTGGACACTAGAGACCATGAGAGATGAAATATGACTGAGGACGCGTCAGGAGAACACATGTTGGCATCACGGGCAGCAAACAGTGACAAATAGTTATAATAGTACACTCGTGATAATAGTTATTATAAAAACCACATCAGAATAATAATATTAATAGTTGTATTATTTTCAACATTTAAGTAGAGTATAAATGTAAGAAAAATAGCAGGAAAAATTGCTCAATGTAGGATTCTTTTACTTAGAGTGAGCATAAATTTTAGCTTAAGAAAACAGTATATGTTCTACAGTCATGAACCACCACTCACAGTGGTGTGAGTGGTGCAGTCAGTAGTGGTACTCAACAGAACAATAAACAATGTTTCCAAGTCAGAACTTAATCTATCACCTATCATTGAATCATCCGACGAAGCCTATGCTGTTTGAGACTAGTACCGACGCTGCTTAATTTCAGTCATTTGTTTTTTATTATCATTTGTACCTGAAGAAGTAACAAGTACATGTATCTACAACTGATGTGTCCAACGAATATTTAAAAAAACCTATTTCGTCGAATATCCTGTCAGATAGACGTCGTAACTCTCTGCATACTTTTTTCTTTTATTCAGTGTTTTGGTAAACAAAGTGGTCGATTATCCCTACAATATTAACTTTAAAAGCTCACACAAGCAATACCAAGCATTTGTTGCACGTAATGTGAAGCCCGTAATCATTGTGCAAAAATTAATGACAAAGTATATCTGTTATCCCTTCTTCACTCATGTTTACTTTTGGCGCCTGAGTGAGATTGAGATGTTTATGCATGCCTAAGGCCTTAAGTTTAGACGGCGTATAACTTTGGTAGCAGCCCTAGTATGGGTCAATTGGCTCTGTTGTCTCAATATTCTATTCTAATACATTCGCATTCTTTTCTTCAATTTGGCTCCAATGTGTATTTCAATTCAAATATGCATGTTGACCTAGTATTGACGTGAAATTTCTATGCATATAATAATGTCGCGTAATACCTCCAAACTTCGTCGATTTATTTGTTGTTTTAAAATTCCCGTTCTTTAGTTGTAATCACAAGCAGTTGTAACTGCATATGAACAGAGTTAGAACAAGCAGTTGTAACTGCATATGAACAGAGTTAGAACAAGCAGTTGTGACTGCATATGAACAGAGTTAGAACAATGCCCTTGCTTATTGAAGATCTGCATTGTAAAGTAAAGCATCCATTTTTTTAGAATAGCAATGTGTGTTTTTTTCAAGCGCAGATCTAAGTGTTCTACACGACGTCCAATCTTCAAATCCACACGCCATCAGCGCCCTGTTCCTTGGCTCATATCGCATACTGCCTTCACGCTGCCGTAATAAGCATATTTCCTTTCGTAAACTTGTTACGACCCTGATTTTGAAGAAAATTAGACTTGTGATACATTTAACTAGAAATAGTTCCCACTAGTAACTAACAATTGTGTTTATTTTTGTCTTTATTGTGGGTTTTACTTTTTCAGTAGAGGCCTGCTACTAAGTGTATCTTCTAACAAATATATTACCTGCCACCAAGTGTGTTCCCCTGGACCCAACAGGAGGGGTCTGCCACCAAGTACACAGCCCAACAGGAGGGGCCTGCCACCAAGTCATAGACCACTCCTGCACTCGAGCAAGAGCCTCTCAAGCTGATCAATGAGTGAGAGCCGTGGCTTGTCACGGCGTGGCATTAAAAACAAGCGCGTGTCCCTTCTCGTTCGTCAATATTGACATGACAGCCGATGCTCGAGAAGTAAAAACTAAGTTCAAAGTAAGATATTGCATACGAAGTGCTGCAGTGAATGTCTGTATTCAAGGTCCAACCAATAACAACTGACTTCAGCTTGCTGAATAACTAACGGTGCCTAAATCCAACTAAGATGCGTTCGCTTACCTGAATTATTTATTCTTGTAGTATAGCACAAACTTTAATAAGTGTCATTTGTTGCTCCTCGTGACGTGAATTGCGCGCAGCCAGCAATTCCTCGGAAAATCTGAAATAAGGTTAAACTATTCCTGCTTTCTTATTTATAGCACGCACAAATATTTAATGAGCATTCGTTGGCAAAGGTTGGAATGTACGTAAACATACGACGTTTCTTTGAAATATTTGCACTGAATTTTCCAACCTGAGCAACTCAAAGGGAGTACAAAATGAACGTAATTTCTTTCACGAGTTCAAAATGGCTTTCATGGAAGTGAGACGTGAGTTGATGAGTAACACTACGTATGCATCACTTCATTTGAGTAGGGCATGTATCTAATTTAAGTAAGAAAATATGGTGTAATCTGAATTTAATGTTCTCGTAGTTAAGAGAGCTGTGTGCAGACAATGGCGAGTCACGTTTAAGGGTTCAAAGCTCCTTAGAGTGAGTGCAGTTGTCTAAACGTTTTATAACTGTTATTCAGTCTGAGAACTAACCATCTTCTGAAATAAACAGCTAGACCGCGGAAGCAAAAACGAACTAAAAAACACCTTTCTTATAAAAGAAATATATGTATTTATTAAAAGACAGACAATAAAGAAATAAATACACTGATCTGACACCACGGTCATTCTCAAGCAATGGGGAAATTTCACATTCTTTTCTTCCATTTGGCTCCAATGTGTATTTCAATTCGAATATTCATGTTGACCTAGCATTGACGTGTGAAATTTCTATGCATATAATAATGTAGCGTAATACTTCCAAGCTTCGTCGATTTATTTTGCTGTTTTAAAATTCACGTTCTTTAGTTGTAACATACTAATTAGTAAAACTAGTAATCCAGATTGCCACGCACAGGCACACATGTGAGAAGAGTGTCTTTTCATAATTTTTTCAAGTATTGTAATGCCCGGGAACGCGTGCATGCTCCTGATCGGGCATTCACGTACGCAGGATGCAGGAACATCGTAATTTAGTGGACGAGGAACACAACAAAGAGTCGACATGAAATTATTGAACTGCTTGTCATTCCGATTTGCCACCTCTTAACACCATACGAAAAATTCAAGCAAGTGTGCCGATGTCATTCGATTTGAGGCGCAACATTTGTTGTCAGTTGAGCGGAAATTGCTGAGTAAGTCAATAATTTTCAGCTCAGAACCCAGTCTGCTTCACAATTTCTTACAGGTGCTCCAAAAATGAAAGCATCCAAAGCCTCATTTGATTGTGGTCACGGCGCCGATGCAGCAAATCCAGGAAACTGACAACAAAAAAAACGTAAACAACAGCTGCCGCTCATCGTCAGTCTCTTAAAAGAAATGCTGACTCTGTGGTCTGGCTGAAGAAATCTGTCGTTAACGGAGGGTCTTCATTTTAGTTTAATCCGTGTTGAGCCGCGGACAAAATTCTGTCGTATTCTGAGTCTTCAAAAAAAAAATATCTACTGTAAAATAATCTTCTTAACTGTAGAAAAAGGAGAATGTTCTCGCAATCACAAAAACATCATGAATATGTATTTCTCCCATATTGCATTCATTGAAGCCTCAGACAATAAATTTGTTCTTCCTTGTGTGATGTTTTGTTGATGATAAATAATTGGAGGCAGTAATGGAGGCGGAAGCCCGGAGGGAGACGAGCGTAAAGTTGTGTACGGCACCGGAAGAGGAACTAAGAAGTTTCTAAGCCGACATTAGCTTAATTAAACACATTTGAGGAATTGAAACGGTTCTACGGAAGGAAACAGATCTTTTTCTGTTAATTTTTATCTTTTCAAAATTTTGTCTTTCGTATAACCACAAGAGTACGCGATTTGTTGTTAAAAATGCACTGTTGTAGAAAACAATCAGAAAACAGTTACTTTAACACACAACACATGCACTTAAATCAAATTAGCGCGAGCGTGTTTTGGAATGCTTGAGCAAAACGTTTCTATGTATTGTATCATGCGTACCTTATTAACAAAATGATTCCAGTACTTATTATCCAACTGATTTGTTACCCCTTAACAATTGAGAAGCTGTGCTCACAACTTCTTTATTAAACTAAGTTAGCTAACAGCAAATTGATCGTAAACAAAGAGCGTGAACCTTAGTAATAGCTAGTAACCCGTAAACAGCTAGTCAAAAGAAAGCAAATAACTAGTAAAGTAAACAATATTCATTCGAACACAGCACAATAGCATTAACATCTTTGATTTAATTTTACTCATCATTTGCAAACGAAGTGCTTAGTTTGAAAGAGTTATCCGTCCAGGAACGTTGGTACAGTCGTACCAGGCGTTACGGGCCACTGAGGCGAAAATGCCAATAAACAAGTTTTGAGTGATCGCCATACGAAGTTTGAAAAATGGAAATTCCTAAGACACAATTAAAAACGTAGATATCATTGTGTTCTTGGGCTCAAATTGCAGGTGAACTACAAAATGAAGCCCTGCTGTGAGAAATCGGTACCTCAGAAAACGCATTTTTTAGCTAGTGGCGTCTTTGTCCTATTCGCACGACGACTTTCATGTTAGTGGAACATTTTCCTACCCGTAAAATCAACGCGCACGACCACAGACCACGTCGTACAAGCAATTCAGTGCATGACGAGCGAAAGTGATCTCAATCTGCTCAGTGATCGCGTACCACGCGCAAAGAATTGAATTTTGCTCATTCAATTCATCACCCTTGAAGACGTCCTTCTTCACTTAAAAATGATAATGCAAAATTTCTTTCTCTCAACACTTGTGCAGCTCGCGGCTGCTGTTACCAGCAGATCTGCAGTCACAATACTCTTGATTACCAATAAAGTAAGAGACGACACACGGCTGCGCACGCGCAGACGTTCGATGCTAATTAGCACTGACAGTGAGGCAGTCACACATTGTATGCTATACTCAAGCTGTATGGTATACACCAGCGTTTCTCAATCAGGGGCCAGTGGCCCCTCAGAGGGGCTATAGGCCTTCGACCGGGAGCCCACGAGCAGACACCGAAAAACTGAGAATATTCAACTTCCTGAAGGGCAGTGGGGGGGTGTTAAGCGATTCGGTGTAAGGGGTGCCATGGACCACCAAAAGTAGAGAAACGTATACAAATAGAAATGTGTGAAACCATCTTTCTCTTCACACATAACAGTTGCTGAAGAGCTATCCAATGCTGTAGAATATGCATGGACTGAACACTTCATTAGCCGCACAAATAACAGAGCTTACACGCATGTTATGCAATCGTTGTGAGCAGGATATTATGCAGTTAATATCAAGCTGCTTTAACTCTGTGCTAACCAGCCGTTTTTTACTGCAGCTGTACAGGCACAATACGTAGTCGTAACACACACGCACAACACACAGGTCACACAGTCACAACACACAAGTCACACAGTCACAACACACAGGTCACACAGTCACAGCACAAAGATCACTCAGTCGCAGTACACAGGGCATACAGGTACAACACACAGGTCACACAATCACAACATATAGGTAACACAGTCACAACACACAGGTCACACAGTGACCTGTGTAACATACAGGTTACACAAGCACAACATACAGGTGATACAGGCCCAATATACAGGTTACACAGGCACAACATACAGGTGTGATGGTAGTAGTGATGTGGTGATAGTAGTGATAATGCATAGTAATGTGATGTGTGAAGGTAAATGGGTACGTGGAGAATGCGAGCAGTTGGGCCTCAGGCCCACTAAAGCCCAACGGCTGCCGCGCAGCAAAATATAAACAAAACAAGCAGCGTAAGTAAGTCTGAACGCCTAGCAATTGAAATATGTTCTGCGAGAGCCTCGGAACGTGGGAAACATCGGATAAGAGGCCAACGGGACAAGGGCCAACGGCTACAAGCAAGACCAAAGGCGAAAGGAGGAGCTAAAAGTCAGGAGGCGTGTTTCTAGAAAACACCAACGGATTATATAAGCAGCAGTCAGGAAATCAAGGGAGTTCAAAAGAGCAAGGTGTCATAGCGTGAACACCAGTGCTAGAAGCGGCAACGATTCTACAGAGGGGCGTCTTCAATCTAGGGCAAGTTGCCAACGTCAACGAAGCGGAAGACAGAATCATCGGAGGGAGGTAAGAGTATTTCTGGGATAGGAAACAGAAATGCCAACAAACATCATCAACGTAATAGGGCACCTCTATCAAGGCATGCACTTGCGGAGGATTTTTCTCTCATTTTAGGGAGGGATCTACGAGATCTACGAGATCTATGGGATCAGGATCAGGATTAGGATCTGTCGGAATCTACAGGACCTGTCAGAAATTAATTCGGAGGCTTGGGATTTCAGCGCAGCTTGGATTTAATGCCCACGTGATTTCTTCGGAATATCGCCAAGAGGAACCAAGTGGAAATATTAATTAATACAACTTTAACTTGTGCTTTTTAAACCAGTGTAGGTTGAGAATCCGCGGGAGAAGCGGACACGCACAGTGTAAACAACAGGACGGCCGACGCTACGCGTAGAGCTCTTCCGAGTGTAGGTATGTTCGTACGTGTGGTGAACGAAATGTACATAATTCTCGCTCGGTTATTCGTCGAAAGTGAACTGAATAATTTTTGTTTGTGAATTCGATTAATGGGATTGCCGTGATTATTAATTCATGAAAGTGTATTTAGTTGTGTTAAGAGTGAAATAAAGTGAAGGGATTTGAGTGATTTTCAGTGAATTTTGTCGTGGTTGCGTGTATTTATGATGTGTCGTTGGATGAGACAGTGTTTCAATCCCGCAACTACTCGGCATTGTATGATTTAAATAATTATTGTGAGTTGAATAGGTTGTTTGAGAAGATGAATCACATTGATTTTAAAACAATTTTACGTGTTCTTTGTGTATTTTTCTGTATCTTTTTCCAGTAAATTTTAAGCTTGTTAGTTGTGTTTATACCCTTCTTTTGTTGGCCTCATTAATGCATAATATATCATCCATGTCAGGGGGTTTGGATTTCTCCAATTTGCGACGTCTGTCTCTCGTTATGAAAAATTGATCGCATTTTAATTAACGTAAAATTTGGATGTAATTCATTCCCCTTTTAAGAATTCAATTGATGCTCGTAATTATTACATGTTTATGCTGTAACCGCGAAGAGAGAGAGCACGTATCGCCACACAGGTGAGACAGGCACAACATACAGGTCACACAGGCACAACATACAGGTTACACAGGCACGACATACAGGTTACACAGGCATAGTATACTGGTCACACAGGCACAACGTACAGGTCACACAGGCACAACGTACAGGTCACACAGGCATAGTATACAGGTCACACAGGCACAACGTACAGGTCACACAGGCATAGTATACAGGTCACACAGGCACAACGTACAGGTCACACAGGCATAGTATACAGGTCACACAGGCACAACGTACAGGTCACACAGAGACAGTATACAGGTCACTGCGACAATACGCGAACAAATCATCTACACAACTTGCGGCCTCAGCTCAGCTATCAGTGGCGACTGAAGAGAACTAATAAGTATCGCGTTGAGGCTTTGTAACAACACAAGTCATTGTTTGACCGTGAATGCTATTGTACATTCATGTGCTTTCCCGCAGGTGGCTGGTGAGTGAAGACGCAGCATGCCATCTCAATAAACAACTTTCGTAGGGACTCTGTTCGATGTCTAGTGCCGACTAGACGATTAGTCCACAAGGCACAAGAGCGAGGTCATGCAGAATTAGACTACACTTCTACGTAACGAAAACTAGACTTTGAGAGCGAAAAGCCTGTCTGCGTGTAAATCACATATTCTTTCTCAAAAACAGTGCTACTTTTCTGTCAGAGAAAAAGAAATAACGTAATAATGTTGAAAAATGAACATTTGTTTCAGCTGACATATAAACAACAACTACCTATTAAATTTGAGAAATTATCAAATGTTATTTTTTTATGAACTAGTGAGTCATGAAACATTAGATTTTAGGAACCAATATATCTAAAGATATTCGATTTCCTGAGAGTGAGTCACCAATATTAATGTAAATTTACGACAGCACTTGCCAGTCCTGCATTACACTTCACAGGCCCAAGCTCTGTTATACGAGTAGTTACAGGGCAAAAAAAAATATAAAATGATTTTGTAAAACAATTATGTGGTCAAAATAAATAAATTTCACGAAGTAATTTTTAGATATTTTGGCTAAAAACAGAGCGGTTTACACACAAAATGCCACAGGCCTGTCAGAGAAGTCATTAAAACAAATCAGCAAGCAATGGATAAGCAATTACCAAACAGACATACTTGATGAGTCTCAAGCTGAACAGTTTGTATTGGATAAGAAGGCCTTGAGTGAAGGCAGTCCAAATGAAGGAAGAGAATTGGTATCTGCTTGATCATAATTGGCTGAACGAGGGCAATTGCATCGGCGGAAAGGAGGCTCCTTCTGCAGGATTCTATTAACAGAAAATGGGGAAGTTAATTTTCAGTAGCACACAGGAACCAAAAGTTAAAAACATTGCAAGCTTTCGACGTGTTTTTTGTGTCAGGATGTAGAGATGGAAGAAAAACTGAAAAACTTGCATGTACATGTAAAGCATGAGAAAAACTTTTCATATTGTTGAACAACTTTTATATGAATCATGATAGAAGATGCCTTTGCACTGGCAACAATAATTTGAAGTTCTGTTTAATTTTATTTTTGATTTTTCATGGAAAATATATCCTATGATAAATCATCCCGATAAAAAAAATTATGGGCGGAATAGATAATCTTTGTAAATGTGGTTTGGCGTAGAATCGATGTTTGGCATTACTGAGGAGTCTATCCAGTACCAGTAGATGCCGGAGTCTATCCAGTACCAGTAGATGCCACGAGCAAAAGGTTAAGAGTGAACATACATTACGTCAGCATCGTATGAAAGGCATTCATCATATGTAAAAATGGCTGTATTCCATTTCCATTTTTATTTTCACGTGAACAATCCTTTTATTTGGTATATGTTCCCCTTTATTTTCTGGAAAAGCATTCTGGTTCATTTACAAATTTCAGTGATGAAAAAAGTTTGCGTATTTGCGCGTTTCACAAGAACCTTGTAAATATTTTCAGAATTTCAGTAACATGGCAAGTTACACTCCAGCAAATTCTCAATTGAATCCTGCAAATATTGTTACAGCGGAACACATGTTTCTCGCACATTCATTTTGTCTTTTTTAGGGTGAGTATTGCGGTCCTGTACGACGGTGCTGTGAGGGAACATGAGCTAGTACATGCTAACGGTTGTGCTCTGCATTATGAGTACAGCGGCAACCATCAGATATTTAGGAGAGCATTAATGAGTAATAAGTAATCAAAGTTCCTAACTTGTCATCGTTTGATAATTCTCTCTTAAATATCGAACCTCAGATCATGACAGCGTTCTGGTATGTGCATTTTTCCCAATTGAAAAGTATTTGGAAACCTACAGTGATGTGAATTTTTGCGATCATTTTTTCACTGCGTTTACAGTGGTGCCTAATTTCTTGTCAGTCTCACTGGAAATTGCAAATGTTGAAAGTTTTAGTTTTCTCAAAATAAAAAGATATTACAACAGAAGAATTGACTTTTGCATTCACAATTTTGTATAAATGTGTTAATAATCAAATGTTTAATTTTGATGGGCCCACCAGGACGCAGGTACTATTAAAAATACTAACACAACACTTGACTCGTTAAATGAAGTCACGTTATTTCTGGGAGTAATTTTCTCACGTCGACTGACTAATAGTTTTGTCTTTTCCTATTCTATTTTTTGCAAGTGAAAGTTTAGATGCCGTTTCTTCTTGATTAACACTAACTTAGCTATTGCTTCTAAATTATTGCTAACCTTTATCGCTTGATATCGCCACGCTCCACTGAAGCGGAAAAACCTCATGGTATTTTCATTATATGAAAAAAACACTTTGAATAATAAATAGTCTCTTACGCGAGCAAAAAGACTGTGACGGTTTCCATGGATAGCAAAGACCAAAAAGAGTTCGAAGGAGCGACCACAACACCGAACTTTACAAGGTTCTGGCCTTGAAAGTTTGGTCTCTGGAAAACGTTCAGAAAAGGAAAGAAATTTAAAATTCTCAGACGCCGAAACACATACTGTCAGTTGACGGGTCCTAGTTCCATTATCACGTGAGCAACTCCATTTGCAATTATTAAATGTAGGTTCAGTTCCATTAACTGCAAATACTGGAAATATTTCTTATGTTTTTAATCCCCAAACTTAACAACCGGCTTGGAACATAAAAACCACAAGGAATGCTCACTGAAGGAGCACATACACACGAAAGTAACACTTAAATATAAATACACATAAATATGTATATCCACACTGCAGCATGCGGCATGACACTGAAGGCATGCGTACTCATGGAAGACAACAGTATTGGTCTTGTACAAATTAGCTCAAAATTATGACTGTAAGAACTTACATCTGCTGCACGAGATCGAAGCAATAACTGTATTTTGCTGGCTTCTTTTAAGCGTTGAGCTGACTAGACACATAGATCAAAAGTTGCCGTTTAATTCGTCTGCGTCTAACAGAAGGCAAGCGTTTAAGATCGTGACGCTGTCAGAAGCCCTCAATGTGTCACCCTAGGTCGAGTTTTGTTTTAAGCACCCCGATGCTCTTTTTTATTCTCATTGATATGATGCAGAAGCATTATCTTGATAACTTTATGAATTTTTGTATTTAATTTGAACCCAAACTCTACGCAGTGTTTGGATCACAGGATGACAGGATCTGTCCACCATTGCTTATCCAAACCGCATGGAATATGGAAAAATCTCAATTGTAATACCATTCTGGATTTCATAATTTCAGGATAAACTCCATGACGAGCAATATATGTACATTGAAATCGGTTGAATTTTTAATAGCATTTAGCTTTCTTAGTTTATAAATTGATTCCCCCTGAGATCGATTATTTTTTCTTTTCGTGTAATTCCTAGATCAGATCCTACTTTCTTACTGAGGTGTTGTTGCTGGATTGGCTTTCGAATATAAATAACTTTCGGCGTAATTCACAGTGAAAAATTTGCCTTTACATCACTAAACCTTGGCCAATTCCGTAGAATTTAAAAATCAAAATATAGTCAGGCTCGCAAACTGACGACTAAAAAAATTCAAAATGTGCGTTTTTTTTGCGACAGTCTAGGTATCTATTGAAAACCAACGTACAGTAACATGTAGTCCCATACGGCTGCTTGTGAGGCAAATCATTGCTAAGGAAAACCTTCGCATTTGATCCAGCTTCATTGAGACTTACAAAAAACTCATTTGAATGAAGTTCGCGCTGCCGTTGATACAATAGATCCTACTGGCATTCACAAGGAAAGTTCAATGTCTGAATTAAAAAAACAGAATAGGCAACGAAGGAACATTTACAGTACATTTTTTTCGTCCTTCGTACAAGAATCATAAAAAAGACGAGCCTATATTTGAAAAAGCAAGCAAACGAGACTCCCAGTCTCTAAAAAAATAATACTTTTTTCGACTTTGAAAAATGGTATTAAAAACGAGCTTAACACTAGAACAGAGTATTTCGTTTTAAAACAAAAGTGCAAAAAGTGTTGAAGCTCAACCAAAAAATGTTTGGATGAACGAAAGTTTACTGACGCCGCTTAAAGCTTTTAATAGAAAAGTCTGACGAACGAAAACTGTCGGGGATTTTAAATAACTTAAAATAATAAATTTGATTTACACTAAATTGTCAGATTCGAGTCATTTAGAATCCTCGTAATAAAACAATTTTGAGAACACAAGACGACCAGATGATTGGTCGTAGGCACTTGATTGCTTCCACCAACCAAAGTCTGAGCTGTAGCCTAATTGTGAACTGTACGCAAGTAGGATTCCGATGAAAATGTTTCTAGCATTTCAAGTCTTTTACGTAGAAATAGATCATTACGTAAATGCGCACAAGCATTCAATATTTCAATGGTAGCAAAATAGCATCATTTTTTGCGTTCCCATTTATACTGACTCACTTCACAGCATTGCATTAACAATTACTTTAGAGACGCATCCAGGGCTCTCTCTTTTCATCTAAAAAAGACGTTTACGTCGTCTACATCAGTGAAGTCCATGACGGTTGTTCATTTCAGAGAACAAATAAAAGTTCCATAGATGCAAAACTAGCACTGCACGACTGAGGTCTCGATCATACGTTCTTTCAAAATGTCGAAATCATATAGCGGAAAATCTACCAAGCTCTGACTTTGTTTCTTCATTTAATGCATAGTATTACTGTACTGACAAAGCGATTGTGCAGTTGAATATTTCAACAACCTTTAACACAATAAAGTGAATATCTTAATAAACTGGTTTGCTAAATATTTAATCAAGTTCAATGGCTAAAAGTGAGGGTTTTCCTCCTCGCGATTCATCACCGGCATTTGCTTCGATTTTAAAATGTTAAATGACCCTCACTCATCGCTTTTTCAAAATTTTTCTCGTACCTACGCTGCTAATGAAAAAGTAAGGGCGACTTCACTCACAAAATGGTATCAAATGTTACTTTAATATCATGCTCTCCCATTCTTTCCTCCCTGTGTGAGTCCAGCTGCAAGTATGTTATTCCCATAATTTTGTTCCAGGTGAAGACCGAAATACTGCATTCTTACGGGTGAAAGAAAAATTACGGGTTTTCTCTTAAAATTAGCTAAAGAATGACGTTGTACATATGCCGGACAAGCTCTCTAAATGTACCACTGTCTTTTCTAATTTTTGCAATACGCAAATGTTTTTACAGTATTTAAATACATCAGCATCACACTGCAGGTTTACTGCTCCAGTTTCTGCATCAGTGACTTGGTGTTGGGAAATTGTCTTGAAAATATGAAAAACTGTTAATTGTTTGTAAACAATAAATAACCATAGTAGAACAAGAAATAATTCATTTAAGTGTTAGTTTATTAAATTTCAACATAAGTAACGCATAAACTCAAAAGCGCTACCAGTATTCGCCAGATTTAAAGTATTTTTCAGGTAAAAATTCTAGGAAATTGTAAGGAGTTTCAAGAACCATCATATTCACATTTTAAAACCAGAGCGATCAGTTTTTTACTTCATACACAGGCAAGCTCTGCTGCATCACAGGCATGGTATATGAATTTTGCTTCCATATCTCAATTGAAGGGTGGACAGCACTAGTGGACTACTTGCATTTTTTCCCACGGGAAAAAATGCAAGTAGTCCATTAGTGCTTTCCACCCTTCATATAGTAACTACTACTACTACTGGATCGTAATCGCCTCTGTCAGCGCTGTTTTAGCGACAGCACGGGACTGGACTACTTGCTTTTTTTCGAGTGGAAAATATATTATATTTACCTCGGGAAAAAATGCAAGTAGTCCACTAGTGCTGTCCACCCTTCAATTCTTTCGTACTCCTAATAATGACAATTCTACACGTCGGTCCCCAACTCCGAGTTTCTCTGAGACCCACCGTACCTTCGTCAGAAAATGAAGGATGCAACAAAGGTGCTAATCTGTTTCTTTCGTGACTAACATTCATACGAAAAGCTTCTATTTCCCTTATTTTTGAGCAGCATCAACAACGACGATGTGGACGCAACGAGCGTGACGATCGCGTTTCTGGAACATTACTCGCAACACGCTCATTATGAGCGTCATAATCCATTGCACGACACTCGTGAAGTTCAATGTGATCTTGTCAGCCGCGTCCTCTCTTTTGTAATGGAGTAGACGAAGCGAGTTGTCGCTGTGACGTTCCATTCAAAATGCGCCTCATAAATTGGAATGAACGACGCACTTGCACAACGCGTCTCACCTGCAGCGAGCCATTCTGTACTGCAGCCTGTGAGTGCGGGCAGCTCCTGAGGCTGATAATTGCAGTTATTCCTGGTGCTGATCACTGCAGTTATTCCTGGCGCTGATCACTGCAGTTATTCCTGGCGCTGATCACTACAGTTATTTCTGGTACCGATCACTGCAGTTATTACTTGTGCTGATAACTATAATTATTACTGGCATTAATAACTGCAGTCATTTCTGATAATTGCAGTTATTTCTGGTGCTGATTACTGCATTTAGATTAGATTAGAATGAGGCGATAGGAACGAACCTTCTGGTCCATTCTTGGGTCAGTACCCAAGTCCCATGCCGTAATTCTAGCCGCTTAAGGTCATAAATCAACCATGGCGGCAGTGGACTTCGAACCTGGGTCTTCCCGCATCGCAAGCGGGTTCGCTCACCAGTCGACCAAGCTGGTGGTAGTCGACCAAGCTGTTGGTAGTCGACCAAGCTGGTGGTAGTCGACCAAGCTGGTGGTAGTCGACCAAGCTGTTGGTAGTCGACCAAGCTGGTGGTACTCGACCAAGCTGGTGGTAGTCGACCAAGCTGGTGGTAGTCGACCAAGCTGGTAGTATTCCTGGTGCTGGTTACTGCAGTCATTCCTTCCCGGTGCTGATAACTGCAGTTATTTCTTGTACTGATCACTGCAGTCATTTTTGGCGCTGATAACTGCAGTTATTTCTGTAGCTGATAACTGCAGTTATTCCTGGTACTGATAATTGCAGTTATTTCTGGTACTGATCGCTACAGTTGTTTCTGTAGCTGATAACTGCAATCGTTTCTGGTGCTGATAACTGAAGTTATTCTTGGCATTGATAACTGCAATTATTTCTGGTGTTAATAACTACAGTTGTTTCTGGTGCTGAGAACTGCAGTCGTTTTTGGTACTGATAACTGTAGTTGTTTCTGGTGAGGATAAATGTAGTCAATTCTTTCCTTAGTAACTGTAACCGTATTCGTTTCATTTCAGTTTTAAAAAGTTAAATCATAAAATTCAACGTCGATTTCTATGACTCTACCCACGGCTTTGGCTTGTAAGCTATCATGAAAAAATATTGCACATCTGCGTGCATACGTTATCTCAGCGAGGATGGATGTTGCGTCGTAACAAACTCCCGAAAAGAGAATCCCTATAACAGTGACTTCTAAACTGGGGGAAATTTCTCCCTCGGGAGAAATTTGAAACTGCCAGGGGGGAAATAATTACACGGCCTACTAACAATAACAAAATTTCATGCATTTTCTCATGTCTGAGGCTACGCAGTTAGTAGTTACTAACCGCCTTCTATCCGCTTTACCATGTAACTATATCTTTATTAGTATATTTGTACATTTTAAAAATGAATTAGTAAATATTCACAGAGTGTTTTAATTACTCTTTCCCTGGTACACATGAAGGGGGAAATGTGGATGGCTGAACTGGGTGCAGGGAGAAATAACAGAAAAAATAACTACTGCCCTAAATGTTTTAACATTGCTTCGAGTTTACCCTCATATGACCACTGGTTCTTGAAGCCTGCGATATTTTGCCAACCAACTCAAGATTTGAATAGCATGAACAGCAAACCTTTACATCAACAAATGCTTTACTGATGCACACCCAATTGTATGCCTTCAAATTCCGTGTAGTTCTATTATAGGAAACGAATTCTGCAGTTCAGTCACATGTTATTTTCAGCATCTTACCAGCACTGAGGTGTTAGGCATCTTACCAGCACTGAGGTGTTAGGCATCTTACCAGCACTGAGGTGTTAGGCATCTTACCAGCACTGAGGTGTTAGGCATCTTACCAGCACTGAGGTGTTAGGACATAACATTAATGACAATTATTGATGGATGAAGGGAGAACAGATTTCGTGAATATTAACGAAAATAACGAGCAATGGCATACAAAAGAAAAATGATAGCTCCTTTACGAGCGAATTA
>VCRD01000066.1:92650-108331 GCA_006783055.1 Trinorchestia longiramus | reverse complement strand
AAAGCTGCCAAGCATGCCAGGGGTGGAGAATTGGAAACTCTTTTTTTGTACAAATACTTTGAACGACTTTCTACAATATGTGTGACCAGGTACACACCTGTATGAGGGTATGCTTGAATTACAGTGACTCAGAACTGCATTCATGGAAGCAATCGACTCAAATTTGTGTGTATCCGCTGAGAAATAAACCAATTTTCAAAAGAGAAGTGCAAACGAATCCAATTGTTCAATTATGGATTTAATGTTAACGTAACCAAACCAAGAATCAGTAATTGAATAGATCAGGGAAACCATTTTACGCAAGATAAAGGGAATTTCAACCCACGCATATAAATTAGAGCGTATTAATGCTACTCAAATACCAAGTCCATCGAAGAATGCGTCGAGCATTTTTTCTTCAGTGTTTCGGAGTAAGTAGCAGAACTTAACGAGAAATTATGAGGCAACGAATTAGATCCATCAAGTCTCAAACTTACTTGCACACATCAATACAAAGCCAAAACTTTCTGAATACAAGAGTATGATATTGACAGACTTCAGTGCTTTACTGCTTTAACTTTGTGTATCGAGGATCAGTGTTGTAGCAGCATAGGTAGCAGCATTAGGAAACAGAAAGTTGAGTTATGCAGACGCAAACCAAAAGGCCCGCAGCCAACCCAGAAGCCTAACGATTTCGTCTTCCAAGAATCTAATTAGATGGCGAAGTTGGGAGCCTGAGTCTCTCATGAAGCTGACTTCTGGTAATGCATTTACCTTGATTTTTAAATAATACAACAGAGACTCTCTCGGTGTAAATGAATTTGAACAAACGTGGTGGAAAAACAGCGTTTGTTGCATGTCACCACACGGACTCGACATCAGAAGTTCTACGCTTGGACCTCCTCATTACTTCATCACATTATGTATTCCAGGGGGTCACTATTGATTACTCCAGACTGCTACTAGTACTTTGAGCTTTTTTTTGCAACGTTTTAAACACATTCAAGTGAGAATTCCACCATAGAAAGTTTTTGGAATAATGAATAAAATTGTGTTGCTAGATATGATCCATAAGTTTGCATGAATATGCGTGCAGGCGTTGAATATTAACAATATTTAAGTCTAGTAATATTCGTATCACGGTATAATTATTTTCATCCGTAATCATTTTGGTCCTGAAGAGTGCACCGTTTTGGTGTTAGCTATCCTTCAGACAAAACAGATTTTTAAAACGTGCTATCATTCCACAGCATAAAATAATTTTGTCAACAAGTAAAAATAGCTCACGTCCTTTTCAAAAGTGACATTAGTTCAACACCAGCATCAGTTGAAAGCAATTAAATGTACTACTTCACAGTTTAGACGCTGCTTTTTTGTTAGTTTGTTGCTGGTTTGAACGCTCTCCCTCCAATGTATGATCCTGAAAAATTGAGAGACTACAAGTATTCAGACGGACAATTTTCCTCAGCTGAATTACGACCATTTTTCTCACTTGGAAACTTTTTGCTCGTAACCCCATTTTTTGGCCATATCTTCTTGGAGTTGTTGTGGCTCGTGGGGTTACTGTCCAGTGACATAGTGACTTGTGTTCGTGGGGTTACTGTCCAGTGACATAGTGACTTGTGTTCGTGGGGTTACTGTCCAGTGACATAGTGACTTGTGTTCGTGGGGTTACTGTCCAGTATCCATAAGTGACGTCTTCCCGTAGACAGAACACACTACGAAACTGAGTATGATAGAAGCAGGTACTATCTATATATCAATACGCTCGAGACTATCGTACCTGTGCGTCACACCCTTCATTGCAGTATCTACAACAGGCATGTCAAACATACGGCCCGCGGGCCGGACCCGGGTAGGGGGTAGGCTACAAATGTAGGCTGAATGATAAAGCATAGTACTGAAAAACAAATCTAAATAGTTGGAGTTGACATTCTTTTACTGATCCGGCCCACCTGAGAACAGAAAGTCTGGATCCAGCCCCAGAGCCAAACTGAGTTTGACATGCCTGATCTACAATATTATACGGTTGGGGTTGGGTCACATTACATTACGTTACTTTGGGTTGAGAATTTTATGAATGTTTTGGTTTTAGAATTTTTTCCATATTTTAATTTTTTAAATAGTTTAATTTTTTTATGTTTTTTAATTTACTTTTTAATGTTTTTAATTTTGTCAATTTTCAATTGGTTTAATTTTTTTAATTTTTCGAATTTTTTGAGTTTCTTGAATATTTTAGTTGTTTTTATTTTTTTGATTTTGTTTTAATTTTTTAAATTACTTAAAATTTTTCCTTTTTTTTAGTTTTTGATTTTTTTTAATTTTTGAATTTTTTTAAATTTTAAAAAGTGTTGCTAGCGTATCAGTGATACCGAGAATACCTTACATATGTGCGAACCTGTACTATGCGGCCCCATGAAATTGCGAATTTTTGAATGTGGCCCTTGCACTGAAAAGTTTGCCCACCCCTGATCTAAAACAATGGAGCAGAGAATAAGAGAACAAAGAGAAGCAGCAAGAGAGCGACAGAGAAGGAGCCGACAGCGCTTGCAAGAAGACGAAAGGTAAGCAACTCGTGATAGAAGCAGACTACGAATGCAACAGCGAAGGATGAATATGAGTCAAGAGGAGCGAAAATTGCATCTTCAAATCATGAGAAATAGAAATAAAGAAAGTCGAAATGATATGAATTTTGTGGAGGGACAGCAATTTCTAGAGAACATGAAAAACTGAGACCAAGAAAGCCGAAATGATATGATTGTTAATTTATTCACTACCTGTAAAATCATGCTACTGAACTAACCGCGAATTATTCGCGGGTCCTGCTAGTACTAAATGATTTTTCAATATTTTAGATTCTCTACTTGTTTGCTAAACTTGAGCCAGTGTTATTGAATTTACTTCCAGCAATCTGAACGAAAAGTATTAACTCTGGAATATAAGAAATGAAAGATGCTCAAAAAAATAACATAAAACGTAAGAAAATTGTCTAATTTCCTGCACAATTTCCATACTTGCGCGTACAACAATTGGCGCATTGCGTTCAAGATATAAGTATTTACATTTGCTTCTGTCAATATTCAACCAGATTAGAGTTATGGTAAATGTCAGAAAGATGACGGACAATTCGAGTTAAGACACTAAAAAAATCGATCAAATACATTGTTATTTCCTTGCCATGGAAGTTGAGAAAACAGTAACAATTACAGTCCGTGAGAAGATATCGCTGGTACGATACATGCCCGTAGGTCTTCAAACGACTGTTGGTAAGTATTAAGTTCAGTAAAATATTTACGAAGTATACGAGCTTCTCCACAGCCTACGAGGCAGATTTCCTTCACACGACTCGTGTCTGGAAGCAAGGAGGGGTTACAAGAGCGTACACTTGATGTGCAGAACGTGTCGTCAAGCTCTAAAGCGCAGTTTCAAGTTTATACAGTTAGCGACGATACTATTCGTACATCCACTAATGTTCAATACTTTTAGTAATTTCCTAGAATTCAATGCTCGTATAATTCCAAACTCTTTATATGCTGTTAAGTACGTTGAATATTTTGAAAATATTCAAGATTAATTAATGTCGTAGTTCGACCAGCATTGCAAAAACCTCTTCAGTCGTTGAAAGACGTTTTGAACGTCACAAGAGCGAGTTGGATCAAGGAGGCGTTAAGCCTTCCGTTCCTTCTCCCAAGACGGAACTTTGTGTGACGCAGATCTGTGAGTGTCGGAAACTCGGGTCATCTCTAACTCTGTCTTCAATAATAGGGATCCAGGAGTTGCTATCCTAAAATTTTACGAGAGAATCCCTTAAACTGGCCACAATCGCTCAACAAGAGCGCGAAGTCCTCAAACCGGCAAAACTTTTCCTCAACCGACTTCTTAGGAGATGGAGGCCCAAGTTCTCGCCTGCATGCAAACACGCGCTGCTTTTCAAGCTGCAACGACGACCGAGGAGCTTTTGCAGGCGAGAAAATCAGCGGGCTGCCTGGGTGATAATTCAGACACAATGTTTATGGAGCCAGCTCCTGGCAGTGGCGAGTGAATGGGTTTGCTCTTCCCTCCAACAGTTGTTGGTTTGAGATTTAGTTCGCTACAGCTGCAATTGGAGTCTCTACATATTTGAAAAACGTATCGTTGTTAAACGAGTTATTGAGTACGACTAAAGTAAACACGGTTGCAGTTTTGTAAAAACAATATGAAATTTTATTATATGAGAGCGTTCCTTTTAAGAAAGAACAGTATTAAAAACAAAATTTCAACCCTCCAGTCATGTGAGGTTGCCCTCATATCACCACACTTATGGAAGCTTTTATTTCAGACGACACTAGGAATAGGAAAAAGTGGTTCCTCTTTTCTTTTGTTCCAACTGCAACGAAAACGCAAATGAGGAACGAGTCAAAATGAAGGGCTGAGGGAAATAATTCGGGAATTTAGGCAATCCAAAAAAATATGGGGCCATTTTGAATCAAGTTTAAGGGCCCTTAACATCTCATCTATATTTGAATTCATATTTTGAACACAATGTAAGGTTTGTAGCTATCACAAATTACCAGCAAACAATTCCAATTAGAAAAAAAGGTCTCAGTAGAGTTAGCGTTATATATATTTTAACAAGAAAACCTGTGAGCATTTCAAATTCATGGCGTCTACAAGTGATAGAATTGAAATCGTAGCGTCAGCATTTGCCTCCAAATCCCTGGCAAGATAATTTATCAGAAATACTTGCTCAACTCAAATATTTCCTTACATATACATGACAAGAAATAACTTCACGACGTATAAGAATATGACTAATTATTGTGCACCTCGTTTAGCTGGAATGGCTGCAAGGAATGGTGCAGCTCTGACTAAGTCCTCTTCAGTTGTCAGCGGACGCCAATAAATCAGGCCGACAAGAGCTCGACAATGCGGACACGGAGCTCATCCCGTCCTCCATTTCTCCTTGTTGTCGAGCTGAGCTGCTGTTGAGCTGAGCCACTGTCGAGCTGAGCCGCTGTCGAGCTGAGCTGCTGTCGAGCTGAGCTGCTGTCGAGCTGAGCTGCTGTCGAGCTGAGCCGCTATCGAGCTGAACCGCCGTCGAGCTGAACCGCTGTCGAGCAGAGCTGCTGTCGAGCAGCGTTTTGTTAACAAAAATCAGGACCAGTTTTGGCAGTGCCGTAAAATATCCTTCACAATCATCTAGGATTATGCAAGGCAGCGGTGCTCGGTGAAATTGCAGCACAACATTTGCATCTGAGACGGCACTGTTAAAAAATTATTTGGACAATAAATACATCGGAAAGGGTTCTAAATATTTAGGTAGACTTCTGACAGCTCCATTATGCAGGGCGAGTTGTCTAATATGATTTTCAAAGTTGTGACCATCAGATTAGATTCCCTCAGCTGAATTTTTGTTTAGTGAATTTATCACTGATGATGGCGTATGTTTCGTCTTAAGTATTGTTTGATTGTTTATTCTTTTCATCGATTTCAAGAATTCATACAGAAGAAAACCATTATACAAAAATGACCGACTGAATTACAAAATATTTCTAGAAAAAGGTTTGTCATAAATTTGGCATTAATATGTTGAACATTGTATAGTCTACGAAGTCATAAGTCAATGAAACATAACAAAAGATTGCACATGTCCCATGCAAGAAGATAGAAAACAAAACAACTGTCGTCGCGATACACAGCTTCCCTCTGCCTCATGAAAACAAATGGAAATTTCAAACATCGACAACCATAACTGCATCAGAGCGCATGACTGTGCAATATACACCTGTACATGCTAACTTTATGATGGAATGAATTATAATTTCCATACATAGGGGGAAATTACATAAAAATCTACAGAAGTAAACGGAAATTTAACGTAACTCTGCGGGGCACTTGACGAGGTGTAGCTTCCTCAGAGGCTTGGACAGAGAGCAATTAAACATAACAACTCGCACTTTGCCTTTCTAACCACATGATGTGCATCACATTGTGTTCAACACATGGTATTCAGCACACTGCGTTCAACACATGGTGTTCAGCACACTGTGGTCACCAAATGGTGTTCAACACATGGTATTCAGCACACTGCATTCAACACATGATGTTCAGCACACTGTGGTCACCAAATAGTGTTCAACACATGGTATTCAGCACACTGCATTCAGCACATGATGCTCAGCACACTGTGGTCACCAAATGGTGTTCAACACATGGTATTCAGCACACTGCATTCAACACATGATGTTCAGCACACTGTGGTCACCAAATGGTGTTCAACACATGGTATTCAGCACACTGCATTCAACACATGATGCTCAGCACACTGTGGTTGCACAGGTCAGCCCCTACTACACTGAGGAGCAGCTGCAGTAGCAGCATCCACGAGAGAGCAACTGGAAAAGACAGCTCACTCACGCGTTTTAACAAGACAAAGAACAAATTAAATCAAATTAACTTTATTCTGATGCCTCACAGAGTTCAGTATTGATTCACAACAGCTCATTTCTTCGAAGAATCTGTTCAGTCTAATGTGCCAGTATACTTGCAACACCGACCATTGCTTATACTGGGGCTTTGGTAATCTTGGGTCATTGCTTATACTGGGTCACTGCTCAAACTGCTGCTTCGGTTATACTGGATTAATGTTCGTACTAGATAATAGCAATGGCTTTTGCTCATAAGAGACCATTGCCTAAACTGAAGGCACTGCTTATACTGGGTCAATACTTATACCGGGCCACTTCTTATACTGGATCATTGCTTGCGACATGGAACGAGTAATACCATAGAATGGACCACTCAGCTCGTTAATGTTACCATGTTCTATTCTATTTTAATATGTATGTGTTTGTTAATTGACCTAGATATTTCGGATATTTGACTAATGTGTGTTCAATAGTGATAGATATACAGTATATGTTTTTGAAACGGGATCATGGGAGAATTGCAAGGTGCATCTGATTGCCCTTGAGGAAGTACAAAACCTGGAGTCTTAACACAATGGTATTAACTAATTAATATTTTTGTCGAGCAGCCATTTTAAAAAATTAAAAGAATATGCCTTCACGTCTACGGAAATACACAAACTACATTAAAAAATGACTATGCATTATTGAAGTAATTTGAGTGAATTTACATGAATGAAAAATTGAAATACGGCAAGAATTTTTTTTAAATAAAGGAAAAATTAGAATAAGGCAAGAAACCCTTAAAATACGAATAAAAAAAAGGATACTGCATGAAAAATTAAGAATAGAACAGGAAGAATAAACTCTAAGATTAAAAATATTAAAATTACGTATGAAAACTGAAAATGCAGCAAGAAATATTAAAAATGAGGTAAAAACATGTAAAATCTGGAGGGAAGAGTTATAATTAAGACAGAAAAAAATAAGAATGCATGAGAAACTCTCACATCAATCTTTTAGTCTAAAGCATCTACCATTATTGCCCTAGCTGCTCATTTCTTACATCATCATTATTACATTTGTTAAAAATCATCGAAGACAATCAGCAAGCAGAAGACATGCTAGGTGCAGTATGATTATGAGCATCGAATGTATTCATGCATACAGTATGACGTATGATAACGATTATCGTCATGTAGTACTGTTATACATAAGTACAAGTCGTTTAAGCTAACTATGAACATTTAAAATGAGTTAGCTGTACTAAAAGGGCACACAGTCAATTAACATTCAAAACTTTTGTCTGAATATCTCGTAATTTTGCTGCTCACTCGTCTGGAACTGCACAACTGCTTTCAAAAACCATCAACCGCACAGTGGCTGAAATTGTGATTCCATTGCTGCTTGAATTCTGCACAGTATATGCCAAAGTTCCGGAGATGTTATCACCAGTAGCTTTAGCTCTGTATTACACAAGTAGTAGTCTCCATTAGAGGGTAGAAGTGAAAAAGTAGATTACTCTACGTAGGCCAGAGTGCTCCGTCACAGAGAAGCTTGAACTTCAGCTCTTCACGTTTATTGGCTACGCTATTTACGATACGTTAAAAGTTTCTTCTAATTGGAATGCAAACTACGCAAAAATCTTGGCCAAAATGCCAGACATGATCGCATAATTTTGCAAAGTTTAGTAGATTGTTTCATGGTCAACGAAAAAAACCATTAATGTAACAATAAATTCAGACCAGGGTGAGATTCACACACGATCCTAAGAAATGTGACGATGGGGGACTAGCATACAAATGATTGTTCTCTACATTGAATTCACACTAAAATAAAATTTGACGTATACGACAAAAAACCTTTTATAAAAGATTAACCACATTTGCATGATGATTTACCACGAAAAAATTTATAGTTCTAACGAAAATCATTCTTTTCGTACGCCTGTCTCACGCATTTTGAATTTCGTGCTCAGAATACAGTATTTGCCAACCCTCCTACAACAAGGCTAAATTTATTTATGATCAACTAATTTTATGCGCCACAAACTTTTGGAGAAACATAAATTTCGTCCAAAGACGTATTATCCAAAGTAATGTATTTGTCGTTACAAACATGTCAAAGAAAATTGCTAGTCACCTGTAGAAGCGGACGCCGTTTGACAATTCCATAATGTAGTTTACATTCAGTCAAACGAAAACAGTCTGATCATGAGGATCAGAAAACTGATCAGAAGGATCTACCACCAGATCCCAATAAAGGTGAAAAGAATCGAAACTAGATTACGAGGTCGTTTTTTTTGACGGATCTCCGCAGCGACGTCATCCCGAGACCTGGACCCAACAGCTGAGAAAGTCCCTCGCTCCAGTGCGTGTAATGTAGCTCAACTTGCTTGTATTTGTAGTATCCTAGAGGTCACATACTGGTCAATGCGTCGTGACATCGGCTCGCGTAGTGCTGGGTTCGATTCCTGAAGCTGACTCAACGAATTGTCCATGGAAGCAATGTTTCATTACGCGGGCTTACAATAACAAAATCTAGGAACTCAGAAGCCATTATTTCTGTTAGAAATATATTTATTTTGAAACGACGACCTTCCTAATGAATGGAGCAGAAATGCTCGCAAGGATCATTCTTTAGAAAATGTTATGTATATACAACAGAATGGTCAAGTATATACCAGTACAACTCTTCCAGTATTTCTCGCTTTCTTATTTAAAAGCAACTCATGAGTTTGTTTTACGCTGTCTGAGAGCTTGAAGGAAAATGGTTAAATATTTGACTGCAGGTAAAATTAAGTCCCGGTTAATTAGCTCCGGCAATTCCACAGCGAAATACGCTACGTATGGCGAACAAGAATTAAAATATGGGCCCGAAGTAAACTTTGAAACTGTACTCTATCTATGATAACTGAATGAAAGAACAAGGATAAAAGTCAGTGACCGTGACCTCGTAATTTTCTACAATATTCCATTTTAACTTTCACTTTCAATATCAACGTTTGAAAACATAAACTTCAATCCTGCAGTGTATGCAAAAATTAATACTTACCGTTACAAAAATTATTTACTGAATACTGTGAAGCCATAGCAGAAACGGGAGAAAATATGCATGACATAACTAACCTATTAGACATGCACTGCAAACACCTAACATTTATAACTGGTAAGTGTAGTAATCAGGCACATGGTAACAAAACTGAAAGTCTTTTCCAACAAACTTGCGCACGAAGGCTGGCCTACTACTGGTACTAAGGACTTGCCACATCCGTCAAACATGGCAACTTTTGTTCTTTGAAGAGCAGTTCACAAATCAAGAAGAGCTCAAAGCCCCGAGTCCTTTTTCGTTCCTGATTCTCTGAGATTCGCAAAAGCAGATCTCATCTTATGAACTTGGTCCATTCAGGGAGGCATAAATCGATGGAGTGTCACCCAGCATTCTGAGATGTTTAGGTGCTGAAGGAAAAGTAAAGGAAGTTACCGAGCAAAACTTTGGCGAATTGAAGCCTAGTCTGAAGTCCTGCAAGACTCATTGCACGACAATGAGAAATGCCATCCAGCTGATGACAGTGGAGCTGCCATACACGGCAACCCCACTGTGTACAGCAACCCTGCCAGAACGGCAGACCCGTCAAACCTACGACAATCAACGATAACCCACTAGTCCTCATCGATGGATTCATGTCAACCGAGAAGTGCTCTGCGTCAGAAACTGTGTGGTCATCCCTACCAATCAAATATGTACTACTTAGATTTTACGTGCTCCATAATACTCGGGTATAACAATACGCCAATAAACAATACACCTGAGGTTCAATTTCCAGTATATTTCTAGTACATCAATGGACAGTGACCTTTTGATTTCCACTTTGGTCATGTGACCCTGTTATATTTGGATTGACTGTTCTTTTTGTATTGACTGTTGCATATGGATTCACAGTCCCATTTGGATGCACAGCCACATTTGGATTAACTTTTACATTCGGATGCTCAAACTAGTAATGTTGCAGGCATGCTTCGCATCGAATGGAACCTCATAGCATTTCTGTTACAAACTCTATCGTGTTCTGTTATATTCGTAAACATTAAATCTTTTGAAAATATTTCAAGATTAATTTCATGAAGGGCTTTAAATTTTGCAAGGGCTTATATTGATGGGTATAAAAAGACTATTATTCATTGAAAACTACTCCATAAATAATATTCATGTGAAAAGACATTATTGAAAAATTTTCCCTTTAAAATCTCATATTGCACTGAACAACCATACAAACAATTTCAATGTGTACCGTAAACAGTTTTTAATGTTCGGGAAAGTTACACTGAATCTATTTCAATATCTACCAAACCAATCAACTGCAGGTATAAAAAAGTCGTGGAGAACTAATCAATCACTTGAACTTGCGATGATGCAATTGACAAAAAAACACAAATGGGATGAAAATTTCCCGATACATTTGTAAATTGTGAATACGTAGGGTTTCCAACATTCGGGTATTAATGTCAAACGCTTCTAAAAAAATCATTTATGAGTAAAAAATGGCAAGGATCAAACGAGTCGCTTTATGAGTCTTCCTGTGGTCTGACGAGAAAATCTTGACCGAAGAAGCAAACTACAAAAGCCAGAATAGTTGTGTACTTGCATGACCTGCTGGAGATCTGCTAGAAGTTGCTGAAACTATTTCCGCCGTCAGTAACTGCACAGGATCATAAGCGAGCAGAATTGCTTCTGGTAGAACCAAGTCCTCTTTGATCTTTGTGTGGGAGAGTAAGGACTGTTATTATTTTGTGAGCATTGTGACTATTAAAACTGAAGAGATGGAAGGAAAAGGGCATCCCTGTTCCTTGCAAACAATTAGATTCTCTCAAGAAATTCTGTCACGATAGCAAACGCATTTAATTTGAAGCCAGCTAAGTCAGAAGGAGAATGTTTTCTACGATAAAAGAATTCTGTGGTTTATGAGATAGTCACGTCCGGCATCCCTTTAATACAAGCATCACTCTAATGGACGTAGCAGTTTATTTCATCTTAGCGTGATTTCTGCTCAGTCCTGCTCTAATGTTCCTGCTCCCAGAAAATGTCTTTTTGCGACTCAATTTAATTTTAGTTCGTTTAGTTTTAGCTGGTTTAGTGTTAGGAATAATTAGTTTAGTTTTAATTAGTCTAAGTTTAGCGTAAAAAGCGCACTGATCCTTTAATCAGTGAATTTTTAAAATATCAGTGATCATTTTAAAACATGGTTACTACATCACGTATATATTTAATACATATGTATACATCATACACATAACATAATTCAATTGTATCGAATTGAATTCACTGCCCTTAAAAAAGTTGATTCTATGAAAAATCAATAAATATTTTTCTACAGAAAAAACAGTATTGGATTCCTCTTTTTTGTTTAAATATATTGCCTTGTTTCACATCAAGAATTTCATTAAACTTATATATTTATGTATATATATATACCTATAAATATATATTTATGCATATATATAATGTTATGTTCCACGGGTAAACATATAAAAACACTATATATGTTCATTCGCTCAATTTCTGAGCAAAATACTCTTTCGCCCCTGAAATACTCTTTTGAATAACATTTTATGACAAGAATTTACACGTAGAATATAATACATGTATAATACGTGGATGCCCATCAACCATCGATGCATTGTCCGTAACATTAATATATATATATATAAATATATACATAGATATATATTTATATATATATATATATATATATATATATATAAAGTTAACATACAAAACAACAGGTCCTTTGCAGTGTAGAGAAAATAATAATTCTGCTGTATGTTTCACATTAGGCTCATTAAATTTAAACGCACCCAATATAGCAATAATGAGCTTTGTCATATCATACATCATACAAGCAAAACAATCATACGAACAAAGCATAGAGCCAGCTTTCAATCGTAATTATTGAGTGCCTACACAAATCATCGATCTAACTTTCGATTATTCGTATATTAACTAATTGCCTCACGTTCAAATTACTGAATTTTCAATTACAATTTCTAAATGCTTGCCGGTAGCAACAATTGTATCCTTGAGTCACGTACATTATAAAGTAACTCTCACTGGCCTTTAAAATTACTGTCCACTCTGCAGCACCATATTATTGAGGGAACTTGAGCTATGAACAAACCTTCAAATTGGGAATAGTTCATTGCATGACAGACATAAGATGAATGCGTCACACGCAACACACATGCTTCACACGCAACACACATGCGTCACACGCAACACACACATGCGTCACACGCAACACACACATGCGTCACACGAAACACACACACATGCGTCACACGCAACACACACACATGCGTCACACGCAACACACACATGCGTCACATAAAAAGAACTGAAGACAGGTTTAATACAGTTTAGCTCACAGCTGTATTTCTACACAGCTCAGAAATAACAATGACGTTTAGTAGGTAAATTATCACTTGAAGAAATACGTGTCTTAGGTCGACTTGTACTGTGTTATTAATGCGGATAATGATACACGTGTCTGGTTTTATAAATCCTCGACACAAATAAAAGCGCATAAAATATAGATCACCATCGAAATGTCAGCAATCAATGTTGCTGTTAGCGTAGCGATTAGCTAAAGCTCTCTCAGCAGTCTGCTTATTGCTACAATGAAACTGACGAGAACAGACACAAGAATGAAACTGACGAGAACAGACATACTCAAAAGCCGCCAAGGCCTCATATGACAGGACAACAATCCTGCTCAGTATCTTCTCTCCCCTCTTGTGCTATTGGAGCAACTATGTGCAAAATGCCACAGATACACAGATATGGAACGTAAAAGCATAGAACGAAGCGACGTATTTAACCGTCAGAAGACACCACACGTTTGAAAATGACAATAGATTTATTGATTGACTCGTCGGGTGTAATGCATTAGAGCTGGTAGGAGCAAACGTATGCACTTTGTAGCACATGCAAAGTAGAAGCTTGTTCTGTTGTGTTGCACGGCATTGCAGCCTTACATAGTGGACTTTATGCTGATGTAACACCATTACACGCAACACCAATGGTTGGAACACCGCAGTATACAACACTGTTACATGAAACACCGCTACATGCAACACCACAGCATGCAACAATTCTACGTGAAACATCGCTACGTGCAACACCGCTACGCGTAGCACCGTAACATGGAGCACAGTAACGTACAACACTGTTACGAGCAACACCATTAAATGCCACAACAGTGCATGCAACATCACTGTAGGTAATACATCAAGTTGTAGCTCTAAACGTTCCTCAAAAAATAAACAGAATATTTTTACAATTTGAATAAATTTTGTATTAACATTCCTTGTGAATAGATTTGGTTACCCAAAATTATGGAATGAAAATTGTTATTCTTGTACAATCAGAATCAGGGTGTGTGTCTATGATAAACAATCTCCTCAAATGCCAGTCAAATTCATAAAAGCAGCGGTGCAAGATGCTGTGGATACTGAACTTCGAGCATCGTGGTCGTGCGTTCCACGTTAAATAAGCAGCACTACGTCAACACTCCTCGTTAAATAAGCAGCACTACGTCAACACTCCTCGTTAAATAAGCAGCACTACGTCAACACTCCTCGTTAAATAAGCAGCACTACGTCAACACTCCTCGTTAAATAAGCAGCACTACGTCAACCGATATTCATTCACGAAAAAACGTCCACTAGGATATGCAATAGTCTTCCATTAAACTCCTTCCTTCCAGGAGTTAATGAAAACTCTAAGTTCGTGCCTAGATTTCCGATATGTGCATAGCGTATGAAGACCAATATTCTCCAGAAAGAACTGAGTTACTTACAATGTTCATAAGCTCGAACTAGTCACGTTAACAGACCTGTCCATCAAGAGCACACGCTCAAATGTTCACCTCTTCTCAAATACGAGGGTAGAGACTTGTCGTTAGCTCGTTCTGTACATCGTTCAATTTTCCCCCAGAGATTTACAGTGACAACAACAGAAACTTGAGAGCCAAAATAAATATGACAACAGCTCACAAACTCATCATGAGCTGTACAAGTGAAGGAACCAGTTTATCATACTCACGCAAATCAAGTCACGGGCTTATTTTCTCTGGTGTATCGAAGGGAATTTGAACTAATTTTTGCATGTGAATATTTGTACTGTGCTCGAAATACAATTTGTGCTACCGTCACGCAAGCGTGACAGCTTGGATAAATTTTCCTGTGGATGAAATGTGAATTGTTAAATTCGTTGTCTTCTGTGTACTCATGAAACACGGTAGGCGGTAGTCTGCACGTACCATTGTTTTATAAAACATTATTAAGGTCTCACTCAACATGGCAAATGTTTAAATAAAAGTTTAAAAAAAAAACTTGGAGGTTTATAAAATTCGATGCCATTCTTGCATGCCTGAATGGTAGGTACACGTGCAGTCGCGTCACTCGGCACACAAGCAATACAACTATTTTTTACGAACTACTTGTCTTGTTCTCGAGTAAATTTTACCACAATCTCAACCCAGATGCGTGAATATACGAAAACTGGTACCGAATTATGTCCCGTTGAGACACAAAAGTTTCGTTATTGTTAATTATTTTCATTAACGTTGATACTTTTATTTTTAGCTTCAGGGTATCATTTCATGACAAAGTTCAATGCTACAGATTATAAGACTCAGATTCAAAGGCCACTGTGTAGTATCTAGAGTATCAGCAGGTTATTTCTTTATGATTCTATTGCAATTAATTCAGAGCCGAAGAGGATAGGTTAGTAAAACTTAAAACTAAAGTTAAAATTCAAGTAACTTTAAAGTTAAGGTTAAATTAAAGTGACGTAAAAGTCAAGATTTGAATTAAAGTTCAGATTAAGGTGAAGCTTAAAATTCGGGGTAAGTTGCAAGCTGTTTTAGGTTAGGCAACGTTGGATACGGTAATAGGAGTCTGTGATCAATAAAAAATTAAAAATGTTTTAAACAAATTTAAGAACTAGGGTGGTATATCAAAGCAAAACACAATCAGTGACCTTCCTTATCAAAACAGCCAGCGTAAAATTATAGTTTTCGTTCAGTGAAGACGACCATCTCGATGAACTGAGCAGAGATTTTGTTCGAGAGACGCCACTTGAGGCAAAAAATTCATGGCTTCCGAACACACAGCAGCCACGTACGCAAAAACTCGGAGACACGAAAAACTTAACTGGGAAGAACAAAGAAACAAAAACGAAGAAATCTGTATTAGAGGCCAGTGACACGGTTAGTGACGGTGGAGGTGGCACGGTTAGTGATGGGGAGGGAGTGGCA